>CM076570.1:1520815302-1521005678 GCA_034641835.2 Pinus albicaulis
GGACCATAAAGGACCATCACTATATACACTTACAGTGACGGTTTTTTAAGGACCGTCACCATATGTGACATTGATGACGGACCTTAAAGGTTCGTCACAAGCATGACCCTCACCAATGTTCTTTTTTCTTGTAGTGACACCTGCATGCAGAACAAGTCATCTATGAGGTCACCAGTCCATAATCAAATTGTGTTGCGTTGTCCCATCTGCCGACGAGATATGCCTGCAGAAGAAAGCCCCTCTCTTTATAGTCGACCAATGTGGGCTAGATATGTTGCAAGCCCCATCAATGTACTCTTGGATAGTGCTTCTCCATGAAAGTATGACAGCCTTGCTGACTGCATGTGCATGTATCTGCCCCTCATTAGTGGGTCGGCCCAAAGATGGATGCTCCACCGTCTCCAACAAATCCTCCCTCTCCTGATCAGAAATGTCATGTTCCTATTGTCTACTAGCCTCCTACATAACTTTTCCATCAAAATCTAACATCTCCCAAGGCTATGTATTTGCAACTCCGGTCACCGTACTGGATCTCTGTGCAATTGTATGCTCCTCCTTAATGTTTGACCCCAAGGTTAGCCGCATATCCAACATTGGCTCAATGCGAGCCTACATCTGGCGTTCCCCCAAAGGACTATCATGCATGATATGCATAGCCTCGTCCTCAACTAAATAGTGCTCAACCATATGCCGGTCCAGGTGAATCATCACATGTGAATCATCATCCTGAATATCTCTCATCGAGTCGCTTGACTACTCACCCTGCACGCTGGAAGAAAAATCCGGTCTACTTTCATCAACTCCACATGAATCCTCATGCTCCCGAGAAGTATCGTTATATGACCCCATGGAATCATCTAAAGAAGAGTCCTTGTCCTGGCATGCAAAAGGAATGTCCTCCTGCTCTACCTCTGCCACATCATCTGCATCACTCAAGCATGAGTGTTTAGGCCTCCAAGGTTATTTGCAGATGAAGCAAAGTCCCTTCCTCCTCAACTCGTTCTTGCTACGTGATCCACCAAATTGGAGTAGCTCCTCTCTGGTCAACTATCTCCTGAATGACCCAATGTTTTTTTCAACCAACCTCTCGGCCAATTTATAAGAAACAACTGAAACCAATTTTTTTCTCCTCCAAATGGTCAACAATTTGGTCTGCAACATCATGCAAATTTCATCATTGTTACCCATGACTGCAACCATGATTGATAAGATCTTGATCTTCATATCAATGGAAATATTAGGGGCTCAAGTGTCGTATGTACCTTTCACAACTTCTGCTGGAAAGCATGGCCCCTTCCTTGATCAGGATAATATGTTGGATTATTCGTGTGTCATAAGTTTTGAGCTCATCATACATCCATGCGAAAACATCTCGGTACTGCTTGAATAAATGGATGAAATCTTTCCACTCTTGTGGTGTGAAACAAGCACCAAGATTGACATACTTCATAACTTGTTATGTTCCAAGATTTATTTTTTTGTGTGACATCGTTGAACTATGGGTTTTTGTGTTCACTGGTCCTCTAAATTGATTCTGCAAATCATACAACTTTTGCAATGATACCATGCCCTTTGGCATGGGGTTTTCTTTATTTTCATGGCTTGCATCTTGCAATGTTTTTTTGTGCTCGTCTTTATTGATAGCTACATATTTGAATACATTAGTGTTTTCCATAAAGTAAAATATCTGTTGGTCATCATTGAAAACACTTAAATTATTGATATTGTCAGTGACATATGGCTTATAAATAATTTGAATAGAAAATCCATCCCTAAGTGGTGATAACCTATTAACAACATTTGCTAATGCATCCAGAGCTACGTTATGCATTCTAGGAAAAGCTATAATTTTGAAAGCTTGGAAATGAGAAATCAAACACCATACCTCTTTTTGATAACCTTTCACATGAGGTGACATAGAGTGAATAGTATTGCATACTTGTCATACGATGATTTCAGATTCACCTAGTACTTTGAGGATTCCAACATTGAGGTCGATGGCATTTTGTAAGCCTAAGATGAGTGCTTCATATTCTGTCGTGTCATTTGTGCACTCGTATTCCAACAAGATTTAGGTCAGGTGTTTCCTTTGTTGTGGGTATACTAAAACAAAACCAACTCTAGAGCCCTCCTGCGTCTTTTAACCGTCAATGTACAAAATCCAAACATCATATATATAATATCTATGTCTTACACTAGTACTACTAATTCTATTACTGTCTAATATAAAATGTCATTTCCACCAATTGGACTAGGAAGGAGATCCATCTATGTGTCAGGTGGTACTGGGGATGGTTGGGAAAGATAACACCCCAAATCGATTTCTAGAAATCAATTCCCAAATATTAGATCTATGAAAGAAAATGGTTCAATTTTTACCTCGAATGATGTAACAATATGTTTCATGTAATGTTCTGAGTTCACCCGAATTTGGTTGTTTCTGCCCTTATACATAAGCCATAAACGTGACCAGTCCATAGAAAAATACCCTTGTAGCTTGTTGGACCAGAATACCTCATATGCCTCTGGAATGTCCACAATTACTATATTTATACTCTCATGAACTCGTCGATCAGATGATAGGTGGATAAGCACATCATATGAGTTCATTGATAACATAGATAAGGGTTTTGTCTAGCTGAATGGTATGTGCATATGTTTTATCCAATTTTGCATTAATTTTATTTGCTGCATATAAGAAAATTACATTTACAGACGCACCATAATGAACCAAGCAATTGTGCACATTATAATTGAAAATTTCAAATGTTAAGAAAAATGGAGGGGAGCTTGTATTTTCATTCAATGTTAAAGAATTAAGCACATATTCTAGGGTACCAGAAGACTTCCGAGATCCCTTCTTTGAAGAATATTTTTTCACTGAAGCAGGTTGTTCAAGAGTGCGGACAAGCAACTCCCGTTGACTTGCGATCCTTGTAAGTTCAAAGAGTGAAATGTTAGCGTGAATATTCTTCATGCCTTTGACTATATTATAATCAAGTGTAGGAGACATTGCCAAGGTGTTTGGAGGAGCAACCTTATATGCTCCTTCCGGAATGATGGAATTTATTTTATTGTTCGCGGAAGTACTCTTCATTGTAGCAATGTCTCCAGAATTAATTTCTCTGAGTGTTCTGCATTGACTTGACCAACGATGTGATCTTCCTTAACAAATGTTCCTTCAGTTTCTACCTTTTCAACTCTCGTTCAAAAACTAGACCTTTTCTTATCAAGTTATATTGACCACTTTTCTTTTGAGCCTTTTCCTCACTCAGTGGATGATTTTTGATAATATTCATTTCAGCTTCGTATATGCAACTGAGCATGTTTACTACGTTCCCAACACTCAGTTTCTTTAGTTGTGACAGTTTCTTAATTTTCTTTCGCAAGCTCAGTCTACTCATCAGAAATTATTGTATCAATAATATGTGTACCTAGAGCGTTCATGTTGTGGTTCCATTCTGTGAACATTTTTTTTGAATGATACTCTCAACATTCAACAGAACATTCGAGATCTGCGCAGACTTGGTTGGATACTTTCCATCGTTGCTGGAGTTGGAAACCCTTCTTAGGATGTTAAATCCAGGAGGCTTGTTGCTTACTGTGGTCTCCCTTGACCTCTACTTTAACTCTACCAACTTATTAGACAAAGAATTGATAGTGCGGGTCAAGCTCTCAAGATCGATAACTTCCTTTGCCTTGGCCTTAGCTAAGGAGGCCTGAGACCTTTTGCTTGTGTCTTTGGATTGCTTTGATGGTTCATCATCCACAATGACTCCAAGTGCATGCAAGTCATTCTCAACTGCGATTTCTTCTTCGTAATTCTAAACAAGAGTTTATTTCACAATTCTTTTCACGAACTGCGCGATGCCTATCAGTCAGGAAGACGTGTAGTAGTAAATGGTGATGGAGGCATGAGGTTTTGTATTTCGAGGGAAATTATTCAATATGCGGTTAAAAATATGGTTGAAATATTTCAATTTCTCTTTGTGCTCCATCTTAATATTTCCTAGCTCTCTCAACAACATGGCGGGGGTTTTATCATCAACAAACATTTAAAGAAAAATATTCTTAAACCCCTTCCAATTCTGTATAGAGTTCGAAGGAAGGCTATGGTACCATACAAATTCTCTGCCATCTAAGGTACATGAAAAAAGTCTACATGCAACGCTATCTTAACGTACCTCTAGCATTTGTAGATGTAGGTATAAGTTGTCTAAATGGTCCTCCACTTTCATTTCTTTTTCAGGGACATACTTTGTTATAAGTATTTTTGGGTGCCTCAGCATCTTGTGTAGAACACTTGATAGCGCAAGTGGTCCCTAAGACTTCCAATCCAGGTCTTGGTCTTCCATTTCTTCGTCATTGTTTTCCTCCTCTTCATTACAATCTGATGATTCTTCTTCTTCTTCGTCACTGCTTAACACATAAAAAGTATTGTATGAGAGTACACCATTATCTCTGTCACCACCGTTATAAGATGGTGGTTGCTCTAGTTTCTCTACATTTTCTACAGAATCTTCTAACTCTTCAAGGGTGGTGATAACCAAATCTTAAATTGTAGAAACCACTATCCCGGTAGGGGTGGTTTTTTCCTTCTTTTGAAAATAAGGAAGATTATGTATTCCTAGAATTAGTCCAATATATTTTGCAAACTTACGGGTTATAGGACGGATGAACTAGATATGGTCGTAAGATATTTCAAAAATTTGTGCAATATAGGGCTAACACGATTCACCAAATTTAGGAATATGAGTAGGGGAGGTGCCAGGAATATTATCGCCTTGATCGGAATAAGTAAGATTAGGGTGGGTGCGGTTATCAGCCATAAAAATATGGCTACCCTCCTTCTAGCGCCAAAAATGTAGATGGTGCTAGACCCACCAACATTCAAGGAGTATCTCTGATATGTGGTCCCAATTAGACCTCACACAATTTGGGATAGGAGCCCCATCCAGAATATGGCCTGGTTGTCGATTTATTAAATGTTTTCCTTGGCCCTAACTAGCAACAAGAAAGAGGAATGCATACGTGCCTTAGAAAATCAAGTGAGTGTTCCTGGTGAGTGTACAGTTGTTAGGTCCCTATATTAATAGTGTGGTCCCTTATTGTTATTGATGTACCCCTACAAACCCAATATTGTTATTATTATGCCCTTACATTATTATTGTTAGGTCGGCTAGGATTATATTGTGAGACCATGGACTCCTATATATAGAAGGAGGTTTTGTCATTTGAATCATCCAAGAACTGTTCATTTATGTAATGTAAAGGAGGCTTCCTCCTCGAAGGGGCTTATTTCTAAGCATTGATCTCCATTTTATTTTATTTTTGGAGCTGGTTTCATAACATTTGGTATCAGAGCTTTGGATTCTAGGGTTTCGCTGCTCCAAACATGTCATTGTGGTATTTTCACTATAAATTTTTTTCTACAAAGGTTCAGAAGCTGAAAGTTTTATAGAGCAAAGCCGAAATCCTGAGGAACATCTTGTAAAACGTTTAGATCTTGGTTCACAATATTTTTTGAGATATGATCTGTTGAACTTAGAGTTTTTTTAGGCTCCCGAATTTCACCTAAACAGGTCACCATGGAATTGTCGATATAACTTGTTTTCTATGAAGGATCAGAAGCTGGAATTTTTACAGAGTGTAGCCGACCTCCTGAGGAATGTCATGTAAACATTTCAGATTTTGGTTCACAATATTTTCAGAAATATGATCTGTGGAAGTTAGGGTTTTGTCAGGCTCCCAAATTTCATCTTAAAGAGGTGATCGTGGGAAAATTGTCATAACTATCTCTCTGAGCATTGGATTGGAATTTTGTAACAATTGGCTGCAAGTATACAGAGTGTATTTTCCTGTATATAAATTTCAGAACTGAAGGAGGAAACAATGACACATGGAAATCCGTATTTTTTAGTGTGTTTGCTACACGCATGTACGAAATCACACCAACTTAAGGGGTGTGGTTTTCCCTCTTAAGTTATTGGTCACAGGAAAAAAATATATGGATTCAAGCAAGTTAGTGGAACATGATAGAACATAAACATACTAGATAGAAAAACAACATGCCTATTCAAACATAAGAATTAAACTAAAACTAAAACAAATAACACAAAATCTCTAAATAGAGTCAAACAAATTCAATAATCCAAATGACGATGCTTACGTCCCCTCTTATTGAGTGCTGGTAGGAAATGAGGATGAAACTTTAACCCACTTTCCAAGGGGCCCTTAAATCTTGGGGTTCTAAGTCCTGATGCAAGGATGTCTTTGCTTCTGAGTTTCCTTGGTGCAAAGTCTCCCTCTCTCTACTATGGTGGACTGGAGTTTTTGGATGGCCAACAACTGAGTCCCCTCTATCTCTGCTTTGGATCACACACTACTGGTATTGCTTGGGGAAATTCTAGCCAACGTAACAATGTGATATCCAGTTACTCATCTCTTGGTGGCCTTTTATAGGAGAATTAAAATCCTCCTTCCCTCTCTTGGTACGTTGTGGATGGTGACCCAAGAGAGGAGGGTGATTCCATTGTGTGCCACATTTATTCCATTGTGTGCTCCCTTGATGTCCTAAGGAGGCTTGGGTGGCTGTCCTTAGGCAGATTCAAGTGTGGAATCAATGTCTTGGAGTGTGCTTTTTGTGGTCCTGGAAAGTGACTTCCGCCACTCCCAGGATTGCGCGCTTTTTGGGTCAAAAGGCGCACTTATCGAAGGATTTTGCGCGCAAAAGCATTAATGACTAGTTCAAATTTGATTTTTCCTCAGACCTTAGAGATTTTTAAATAATTCTAGATTCTCTAATGTCTTTCAGCCCTGTAAATCCTTTTGCTTGACATTAAATAATGTCGCCTTTTCTTGTACAATTTTCCAGTGATAACAGTTTCCCCCTAATGTGTGAGGTCTAGGAATAATTGTATAGCCAAATTACAATATATTTTTGTTTTTGTATACTGTGCGTAGAGAGAGAGAGAGACTTACATGTAGCATAGAATTGGAGACACCCTGCACCGGTTCAAAGAATGACCATGTTTGGTGGGAACCCTATAAGAAAATACAATACAATATATACAAATTTTCTACAAGGCGGGCATGTCCCATGCTCATAATGTTGTGGCTAGTTAAACAAATCTATTTGACAGATACATGTTCTGTCTGCGTCACTAATATGGTAGTGATCTATTGGTTCATGACGACGACTGTTGACGCCCTCAGGGACATTTTTTCTTTGACAATAGGTGGAATGTGGTACCCATATACGTAAACTTGGTATGGCATATAAATGCACATTGTACGGATAGGTGATGGCTGGGACCTTCCCATGTAAGCATTATTGAAAGAGATGCTTATGAAGGTACGGGTATTCAGAAAATTTGATCAAAGTGCAATGGTTGTAAGGTACAATACCATCTTGACATGAAATATTGTGTTTTAGTATAATTTCAAGAGGATTGATGACAATTGTGGGCAATGATGTCTCCTACAGTGCCACCTGAGGATGCCCCTTTTATGGAGAGGGGTGATCCAAGGTACTGCTTCCTTTTTGAAAAATAGGTGTTGAAGTCGACAAAAAGGAAGCCTCAACCGAACGAGAGAGCCACTAATTCAGGGGCTCAGGATCCTGGATGTGATGGGTTTAACACAGGCATGATGGCGAGAGATGATTGAAAACTGATGATGGGTATTCAGTGGCCCAAGGTGGCGGTATAAAAAGCAGCTTGGCAGCAGTCATAATTATTTATGATGGGGAAGTCTCTAGAGTTGGTAGGACTTCCAGGGTGGGTATAGACTAGTTATGAATGTCATGGTGGCTTTTACGTGAGGGTGTGATACTCCGACCAAGGGTGACCAGGGACTGCAGCCATGGGGGAAAAAATGAATGAGTCAGTGGTGTACATAGTGCATCGTTTGCGATCTTTGTACACTTACCAAAAGAATAAAATAATGAGGTTTGGTTTGTACAAAACATAGATATGGATGCCCCAAAACATGAAAGTGTTCGCTCACTGATGACGTGAGGAAGGTGTTTTGCTGAGGGTGGGGGCCCCATTAGTTTGTCTCATGTGTAAGGTTGATGAAACGGATGAAAAGGTATGACAGATGGGATTATGCTGATGGAGGTATGGTGGGCCAAATGCGAGGTGTGGTAGTGCGCTTTTTCTCTGCTTGTACAACCTGGTTGTCCGGGAAAGGGGTTTTGTTTCATATGGTAAAATTTGACCTTATGCATGGTGAGTGAATGGGCATGAGGTGATTCCTTTCCTATAGTGGTATGGTCATGGCATCACTATTTTTTGTGATATATGTTCTACTTTCGGTGACGAGTGCCATGGAGGGGAGGCTCTATCGACCAACGAGAATTCTTATCATGTGCAGGGCGAAGTGATGATAAACACGGTCGGATGTGTGGAACCTATGGTTAATTTTTGATGGAGAAATGATGTCAAGATATGCAGAGTTCTTTCAGACTCTATCATGCCGGGGGTAGAATGATACCTGCTCTTGGAACTTTCAGTGGATGGAGTGGTGGATGGTTTGCAGGCTACTTGCAAAAAAAAATACCCCAAGTGAAAGCATCTTCTTTATCCAATATTATTGAAAGAGATGAGCTTAAAAAAGAATATGAAAGAGGGCATACCTGTCGGCACTGAAAATTTATTTTTTCAAAGGTGTGAATGTGTCGCACCTCCTTTGGGCATTATGGAGCGCTGATCACAATGCTCCTGATTACTGCTGCCTAGGCGACTTTGGGCTAAAGACTCGATCAAATCATTTGTATTAATGGACGCACGTGGTAACTCAAGAGGATGAGGAAACTAGGTTCCCCTGTCTCTGGTAGTTGTATGGTGGCTTGGTGGGGATTTCCGTGATGGGAGCTTGCGTGAGAAAAAGGCTAGATCCCTCGTTAGGATGGGCATTTTCCGGTAGGTGGAAATTTTTTCTATTGCAGAGGTGCCTAAATTTTTCCATTTGCGGCATGCCTCTGGTTCGTGGTTATGGTCAGTGCAAATGGTGCACCAGACCATTGTGATAACTGATTATATTGTGTGGGAAGCAACACTACTCTTCGTCCCAGACGAGGACACTTGGAGAGGATCTGTTGTAGAAGATGAGGTCTTCTGCTTCCATTTCCAAGTTTTTGGCTTGGGTTCATCTAACTCTTTGGGGGAGTGTAGACATAACACTGCTCTTGCCACTCATAGCTTGGGGAGATGCTCACATTTAATCGTATGGTGAAAGTGTGAACAAATCCGGCAATAGGTACGTGTGATCTTGTCTTGGTTATACAGAAGTCTCGGCGGCCAAGAAGAGACTGTACGAAAACTGCTTGCGAGGGGCTTCAGTTCTTTACACTGATTGACTCTATGGTCGTTCAGGTCACATAGTCTGCATGTTATCCTTGGTTTGGTTTGGGTCATGTTTGGTACGTGTGCCATCCCAGTTTTCCCATTATGCCAATGTGGGTGTGGGGTTGCTAGTCTGGGGGTGATGTACTTTCTATATCGTTTGAGTTCATCGTCCCATTTCTTCTCTATTGTATGAATCATATCAATGAGGGGACAAACTTGCGAGATATAGGTACAGTGCTATCCACAGTGATTTACCTGACATACTGGGAAAAATAGCCTAGATATGGGGGTTTTGTGATGCTCAGTTTGCGGTATGGCAGGGTACGAGTGTCGTAACGCTGCTAAATCAGGGAAAATGGTGACCACGTGATTGGGAATTTTACATAGTGCACATGTTGGTCTTCTCTGCAGAGTGCGGTTGGGGGTAACCAGGGGTTCCCTGAGTGGTTGCTTTTCAGATGACAAGAATAGGATGGATCTTCTCATCACATCATCTGAGGTTGTCGAGCTATTCATGGATTCTGAGTCCGTGCCATCTTCTTGGGAGAGGCGGACTATAGCTGAGTGCAAGCTAGCGCGTGCTAATCGTAACCGAGGGATATAGTGACAATTTTCCAGAAGGTGGTTGTCGGCGCATAAAGGACATGTGAATTGTACTGCCCGCAATCCAACGTAGTAAACTTGTTATATAGGATACCATTTGTGGATGAGTTCCAGGGATGCACATTCTTCGAGGAAGTGACCACGTTCATCGCACAACGTGTAGTGTATGATAGGAGGGGGGAATATGACCAGGCATCTTTCTGGTGACTATCAATCCTCCTATAGGTACTGGATGATATGAGGTTCATCTCCCGAAGACTGGATGGGGGATCCTCTTGATAGGATCGCTTGATGGCGTGCAAGGCGTCCCTATATTGCAGGATTTCTAGGCAATGATGAGTATAGTACCCATAATTTCTACAGATAGTGCATGTGTGATTGGTACGCAATGCTTTGACTTTACCCTTTGTGGTAGGTTCCTTTTTATGGCAACACGGTGTACTAGCAATGTATGCCTCTAAGCTGAGGAGGGGTTTTAAATTATCCAGCTCTGGGAAAATATGGGTAGGGTGTCCTATTACATTGCATAAGGCGTAAACTGGTGATTCACATTGTGTGGCGAGGGTTTCTATCTTCTTTCCTTTTCTCTTGGTTTTCTTAGCCGTAATCATCGGTTTTGTAATGGGAATTTCCTTTGCAGGGATGTTTTCGACCGTTTCCTAAATGGGTGGGGATTCCTTGGGACTGAGGGGATTTAACCCTGTGGCAGTGATGTGTGTGGCTCCTATTCCAGTAGGGGGAATGAGATACCAAACCAGTTTTTCAAATGATATGTTTGGTAACACCACTATTGCCAAAACCTGCTAGGATGCAAGACCAGCTGGGGGGTAGAGGAAAGGGGTTTGGAAAGCGGCGTAGGCTAGAGAGGCTACCGTGGCTGAGGTCTAGGTGTCATTACTACTTCTGTCTGTGTCATGTCTGGCTTTGGCACTTGATGTGGACATCATGCACACCGGAGCTCCTATGACATTAGGTGATGACCTAGGTATGATGGGGGGATCTCCTAGGAATGATCCTAGGATGGATGACGGTTTGAAATGGCCGGGGCCATATTCTTGGTACCATGACAACATGTCTGGGGATGTATCTACGTAGGGTAGAATGACATTGGTATTTTTTAGGGGCCGCTTTTCACTATGTGTCAATTGGTCGACAGTAATGATGCAGTCCTCATGGGTGAACATCATAGTTCAGAAGACAAAGGAGGCTATAGCTGACATGGCGTACATATAACTCCAACCAAGGAGTATATTATAGTCCAAGTGGGCATACAAGACTTCAATGTCTATAATGACCATCTTTCCAGCTAAGCAGACCAGGGCATTTTGGTAGAGGCTGACGGGAGTTGAAGGGCGACAGTCATATGCTCTAAGCATGGTGTCTGATGGCTTTAGTTCGGGAGACCCTAACTTCTGCCAAATGTTCTTTGACATGATGTATGTGGATGCACCCTCATCGATGACACATCGGTGAATGGTAATATTTTACCAGCGTTGGTATCTGAAAAGTGACCTTTGAAGGAAGCCTAGGGGTGGATTTATCTAAATCAAAAGCCATTAGGCATGTATCGGCAGGGTCGAGAGTGCCTAATGCAGAAAGCAAGACTTTCCATTGCTTTGGGCATGACTGTAAAACTTCCAAAGGTAACATAGCAGTGGGATATTGAGCTAAATCATCCATAATGCTATAATTATGGGTTGCTTTGGAATAATTTCCTGCTCGCCTAGTTAGTCCCTTTTCCATCTTCGACAAAGGTTCGATAGGCATCTTTGATATGGTCAAAGGTGCAGTTGGTGCAATGGTACTAGCCCCTGACGTGTTGGTGTCTAGCAAGGTATCGTAATTTCGATTCCGTGTTTGAAAAAACATCTCTTCGCCAGTCATGTAGATTTTGTTAGCCACCTATAATATTTGTTATAGCAAAAGGTGGCTAAGACTTTTTGAGCCTTCAAAGAAAAAATTTCATTTCTAAAAATTGTTGTCTCTTGAAGACTCTTCTAGGCCTCATGCCTCTATCCCAAAATCTTCATTGCTGTTTCCCCTTTCTCAAACCTTCATTTTCTCCCCTTTTTCTCCATAAAAACTCCTTTGTCTTCGTGATTTCTCTTCTTCTCTTCACGAAAATCACTTTTCCATGGTTAAAAACTCATTTTTTAACTATTCCGAAACCCCCGATTCCTTTGAAAACCATGAGAAATTTCATAAAAATAAAGTTTTATTCCTATGGACTTAAGCCCCTTGGGCTAAGTCCTAACCACTTCCCCCACATGCCCCTTCCCCAGAACCAGGCGCTAGTCCCATCAGCGCTTATCGCATCGGAATAAATCAAACGAGCGCATATGTTTTGTTACACAAAAACCCCGATGTGATCAGCTCCCTTTGATATAACTCCAGATCTCATGTTTCTTTTGAAAAACCAAGAGTTATTACCCCGAGCGCTAATCGGATCAGAAAGATTCAAGTGTGCATGTTTTTTTGCTGTGTTTAAAAATTACGATGCGATCATCCTTCTATTATAAAACCCTGATCGCATCATATTTTATATATATCCTGTGGGCCCTCCTTAGCGCTTAAAACCTTATAAATATTTCTTCCCCGATCCGCTTTTCCCTTTGAAAAATGAAAAACCCACTTTTCCAAGGTTTTGACTTAAAAAGCCAAATCACGTGTTAAATATTAAATGGGTTGATTAAAAATACCAACGCGCAATCACATCGACAAATTTCAATGGGTAGATTGAAAAGCCCCGGCCCGAAGGCCCGACTCTGATAAGCCCCTATATACATAACCCCGGGCCTATCGGAGGTCTATATAAAACAGGCCCCATAACCGGGTGCCTAATCGCATCGAAGATTTTCTTTGGTGCGGTTTCAATATTCATTACCGCCGATTGCGATTGGCCGATCGTGCAATCACATCGACCCTTTCTCCGATTATCGCAATCGCATCGGCCTATCCCCCGATCATCGCAATCGCATAGGCCTGTTCTCCGATCGCGCAATCGCATCGCCTCATTCCCGACCTCCGATTTCGATTCCCTCGATTCATTCTCAACCGTGGATCTAACCTTTAGATCGACGGCTTGCGCTTCGTCGCATCACATGTTTTAATCGCTCCATTCGCTCGCCACCCCCAATTGCGATCCCCTGATTGCAATTCTCCGATTAAATCAGGACCGTCCACGTGTCCGGATCGGACGATCCGGAGTCGCTCCGCCTTATTCTCCTCCCGCTCTCCTTTTTTCCTTTCTACGTAAATCTCCACCGTTGGATGCAGCCATCCAACGACCACGCTCTTCCCCGCCTTCTGAAGCAGTTAAACCTAAAAAAATGCAGGATTTCTTAATTGTTTTTGTTTTTTTGCAGGTGTTTTAATGGTTTTCCATTGTATAATGAAGGAAAGCCGAGGGCCGGGAAAGATGTTTTCCGCGCCTTTGAGTTATCAAAGAGAACCATTCACGGGGCTTCATTCCATTGTTTTATCAATGCTTCATGGGCATTGATGCCTTTAAAAGCCCAGCGCGGCCTGCACATCGACAAGACACTATGATTAAATCACATTTAAAAAGAGTATCAGTTTCTGAAGACAGAGTGCAGCAGAGAAGAAGATTAAAAGACAGATTTGGGTAATTACGGCTAAAGATGATTATCAAAAGCCTAATTCCCTGGATTAAAACACAGTCAAAAGAAAATCATAATTGTTTAAACTGACAGAAAGGCCTCCACCACCTGCATTTGAGGTGAATTGATTCCTCAGCTACTACAAGAGCCACCTGTTGCCTCAAACCATTCAAAACAGAGGCCGAAGTTATTGATTAAAGAAATATCTGCCTCCAGCGCTGCCAAGAAGTTAATTCTGCCACAGGAAACTAATGCAGATAGATATCAGCGAAGTTATTTCGTCTTGGGTAGAGCCTAAAAGTCAATAAAGCTCCCATCGAGTTTTGATATTAATTGTAAAATAGTTAATACAGTGAAACACCTGTAAAACTTCTTCATTGAGCCCCTCAAAAGGCCGAGAAGTCTTGAATCTGTATTTATTGTATTAAGAGATCTTTTGTTAGATTTCACCTCCTCATTCTTCTATAAATACCTCAGTAGAAGATGAGAAATTGTTGGTTGGTTGGTTGTTGTTTGATCACAAGTTGTAATACTGAAACTCTTTGAAGTAAATACATAGTCCGTTGGAGTTGAAGAAAAAATTAAAGTCTTGGAAACCTTGATGATGTTGTTGTATGCTTGTTCCTGTGAAGGCTCTATCATTGGATCCATGAGCTTGACTGTTGGTGAAGTATTCTGAACTATTTTATGTTTTCCCCTGTTTTCATTATGTTCCATAATCTCTTACTACAGTAGGTTTGAAAGTTTTAGGCTAAGAAATGACTCTTGGAAGCACCTTATACCTATTCATCCTTCATTGTTTTATGTTTTCTTATGTTGAAGTATTTTAGAGGCTTTAATCTTTCTCTTTAGTCTTCATACTTGTTTATTTCCTTAATAGTTTGAACAATTGGTTACATCATGATTTATGGTTCTCCCTGCTTGTCTGCTGCCACTTAAAAACTGTTATTGAAGTCTCCCTTTGAAGTTCTTTGCTTACAGTGAATCAAAGAGGTCTGTTTTGATCTTGCCCTTTGTCCTCACTTAAACAGTTGGCTTAAAGGTTGTTATAATTATGATCATAGATGTTTTTAGGTGTTCCCTCTTCTATGACTGTAATTATCAGTAAATCTTTTATGTTTTCTAAGTCCTTTAGAATAAAATCTTTGAGGAAATAGGTTGTTCCCCGAATCTTAGATTTCATTTTGAAAGTTGTCTTGAAGTCATTATTTGCTTAAAGAATGTTTGTAGAATTTATGGTTAGCCCTGTCTATCAAGTATCTCTTTATTGTTTAAGTTATGTTTTCAGGTTCCCTTTGTTGAGAATTCAATTTCTCTTTCTAAATCGTTAATGTTCATCCCATTCCAAAAACAAAAGGATTCTGTGGCCAAGTTAGATTTGCCCTTTGATATCCCATATCCTTTGATGAGTTTGTTATGACCTTTTCTTGACTCCATTGCCCAATGAACCAGATGTTTCTTCATTCTGTGTATATTTCCTAGACCTTTCATGTTCTACTGTATCAATTCAATCCAACCAACCAAACAAACAAACACTTGCACTTAATAACTAGTCTAAAATCAATACACTAAGCACACAAGATAAACCTTTGCAAACAAACTTTTGAGAGATCCCTCTCTGAGAACAGGAGGACTAGATCCTATAACTCTAAAGATTGGTTCTGATGTTGCCTTGTCTTTTGATTTTCCAAACTATCAAAACACGGGACACCAACAGATTTCGTGGCTATTTTGTCTGGAGTCGTCAGGATTTTGTTGTTGAGTGCTAACTGTCCCTTGATGGGGGAAGGGCTCCTGCATGTCTGCTCGTTGTTGGGCTTATCTCCCTTGTTCATGATTATTCTACAGCTTTTCCAGCTCAGGGAGGTCGGGACAATGGTGAGTGTAATGGTCGTACTCACCACAGATCGAACAAGAGTGGTTTTCTCGAAGAGGTGGACTTTTGATCTGCCGTTGGGCATTGCTTGGCTCTTGGTTTTGATTTTGGTTAGGGTTGGTTCTAGCCTTAGATCACGAAGGCCACTGCTGGCTATTTCCCCCCTGTCTAGGATTTCCTTTAGGCTTATTTTTTCCTTTTTTCTTAACCACGTTAGGAGGATAGTTCTCCTGGTTATATGATTGGCGCGGTTGGTTTTGGGAAGGTCGCACAAAGTTCACTTGTGCATTATTCTGCATAGGTGGGTCTTGTGTTGGGGACTGAGCATAATGCAGTCCCTTGTTTGTGAATGGATCTTGTTGGGGAGCTCTTCCGTCAGCATGTCTATCTGCGTACTCGGTCCCCTGAGCCAGAGGATAGGGTCCTCCATGTTGAGACGATGATGCCCTATTGGTCAAATTTTGTGGAGGCATGTGATGACTTTGGTAACCAGGTTGTGGTACATTCTGGGTAGAATCATAAGTATAACCGGGGTTTTGAACGCTGCTACCTGGGTAACATTGGGTCAACAACCCAATTAAACCGTCTGCAGAGTTTGACGCACCTGGAAATTCTTTGTAAGTTTGCAGGCACGGGGCATTCGACATGATATTGTAAATATACCCTGACTATGTATAGATCAGCTTGAGGTGTTGGGCCTTACTGATGGCATCCTCTTTGGATATGGGCCTTTGTTGTGCCACATACTTAAAAAAATCTGCAGTGAGAGTTTTCGGGAACATGTCTAACAGTACTCGATCGTCGAGTTTGGCTTTACACAAACTACGATGTTTCCGCCATTCATGGAGATGGTTTGAGATATGAATGGAGGGGGTTTGCCTAAAGTGTGTCAATAATTCCATTCTAGAATCATGGTGAATGTGTAACTGAAAATAGGTCAGGAACGTAGTGGCAAGGGCACTAAAGGTTCCATGTGTAGTAGAGGGTTGCTCCACATACCATTTCGCTGCTACTCCTATCAGAGTGCGTTGAAATAGTCTGAGTCGAATAGTATCTTCAATGATGTTGTTCGATGAGCACAGTAGGTGGAAAGTCATAACATGATTTCCTGGGTCTTCTGCTTGCTTGATTTCCATGTCAACTTGGTTAAATCTAGTAGATTCAACGAAGCTAGAAAAGGTGACTGTGAGGTTTTAGCCAATGCGACTTGTGAAAAAACAATGTTCTAGTTAGGAAGAGGGTTTATCTGCAACGTACCCTGTTGTGTATTTGACTGTCTTCCCGAATGGGTAACACTCCTCTGCCCTCTAAGGGTTGTGGGAGGAGTGGTATGTGTTGTGGGTGATTCCCAACTAAGGATGCCCTAATAAAGGATGAACCAATAATGGTGGCAGTGTTCTACCTTTGATGCCTAAATGGCGAAAGACCTGGAACCCCTCGTCTAGATCGACGAGGTCCTGTTGGGTCCGTTCTGGCGTCGACTAGGTATGGATTTGGAAATATTTGAGAGGATAGATATTATAATCAAATCAAAATTCTGATCACATACATAAAACACAGCGAAAATAAAATAAATTTTCCCTTTAAATTAATCCTATGTGATTAGTCAATCAAAAAATATGGTTTTTGTTTGTTTGCGTATGATACTCAAATCCTAGAACACCTAATCGTCATCACACACTCAAATTTAGCTGGGCCTTGAGAATATATCTTGCGAGTGCTGGCACAATGTTATGTAAGAGTTGGCGATGCCCCTATTCAGCCGAATAAAATCCACCAAGATAAGGGTAGAGGATCTATTTCTTGCCTGCACCATCACCTATAGGGAAAGGATGCCCTAGTTTTGGCCACTAAGTAACACCGTCCCACGTTAGCGTTCGAGTCTTGGTCTTCTTATTAATTCAGCTAACACTACCGAGTATCAGCTGGGTCAAGTAGCCCCAACTAATACATGTCTGCACTGCGCCTAGGCCTAACCCCCTTTGAAACAGGTCTCTACCGTGCTCGGGTTTTCTTTTCCATGGGATGATAGCTGGATTTGAAAGCTCCCTAAACAATCAACTTCTATGTTTCAAGATGATGAATGATCAAAGTGGCTTATTGGATGCCTACCCCCTTGATCCTAACTTAGACTAAAATTCTTTTGTGGCCCTTGTGGGGAGAGTTTAGTGAGTTTTGTTTAGTTATTTTTAGGTGTATTTGCTGTGCTTAGTGTGTGGATGTGTGTGAGAAAAAAGTGAAAAAGCACATAGTTTGAACGTGTGGATATGTGATGATCCTTTTCAAAATCCCATAGTTCTATTGTTCCTTGCTCAAAAGAAAAACATGCATGGATATGGGCCGCTTTCAATTTTTCCTAGTTAAGCTATGTGATCAACTATAGGGAGATGGTGAGTTGTGAATAGAGAGAATTCATATGTTTGCCTAGGATCATCGAAGTGTGAAAAGGTAGCAGAGATTACTTGCTCTTATATCGACAATTCAATCCTGGTCCCAAAATCCTAGTGAAAAAATTAAACTAAACTAATGACTTTTACACTATAAAAAAGGAACTAGCTAAGCATGCGTGGACACGGGCCACTTGCTTTGGCTAATTATCTAGGTGTTTTGGTACCTAAATTTGAAAAAAATATTTTTTCTTCGGAATGCAAGTGAATTCGCCCTCCTACTTAAAGTATGTGTGAACTTTGCAAAAATCAAATTGAAATAAAAATAACACCAAAAGAAAGCTCTGATTTGACCCTGTTCACATTGGACATTGATTTATTCTCATGTTTAGGATTTTTTATTTGTTCTCCTTTACATTTTATTCATAAAACATAAAAATAAAATGACATTTAATATTCCTACTAGCTTGGGCTAGTTGGGAATATTACAATTTCTACGTGCAGGTCAGCTCTGAACGCGGGCCCTCAGTGTGCCTATCTGTGGGAAATGTTCGCAAATTCCTGCAAAAGTAATTTTTTGGAGCTGTTCTGCTTTAGTCTGTCACTTGGGATGAATTAGGGCCTGAAGGAGAGAAAGGGGGTAATTTCAGCCCAACTCCACAACACAGAAAGAGGTATCTGCAAAAAGACACAACCACATAAACTTGGAAATAAAAGTTAGTGGAGTCGCCAATCCTGTGTTAGTGTGTTTGGTGCACGCATGTAAGAAATCACACCAACTTAAGGGGTGTGGTTTTCCCTCTTAAGTTATTGGTCATACGAAGAAAATATATGGATTCAATCAAGTTACTAGAACATTCTAGGACATAAACATACTAGATAGAGAAATAGCATGCATAATCAAACATAAAAATTAAACTAAAATTAAAACAAATAATACAAAATCTTTAAATAGAGTCAAACAAATTCAATAATCGAAACAACGACGCTTACGTCCCCTCTTATTGAGTGCTGGTAGGAAATGAGGATGAAACATTAACCCACTTGCTAAGGGGCCCTTAGAACTTGGGGTTCTAAGTCCTGATGCAAGGATGTCTTTACTTCTGAGCTGCCTTGGCGCAAAGTCTCCCTCTCTCTACTATGGTGGACTGGAGTTGATGGATGGCCAACAATTGAATCCCCTCTATCTCTGCTCCGTATCACATGCTACTGGTATTGCTTGGGGAAATTCTGGCTTGCATAACAATGTGCTCTCTAGTTATTCATATCTTGGTGGCCTTTTATAGGAGAATTCAAATCCTCCTTCCCTCTCTTGGTACATTGTGGATGGTGACCCAAGAGAGGAGGGTGATTCCATTGTGTGCCACATTTATTCCATTTTGTGCTCCCTTGATGTCATAAGGAGGCTTGGGTGGTTGTCCTTAGGCGGCTTCAAGTATGGAATCAATGTCCTGGAGTGTGCTTTTTGTGGTCCTGGAAAGTGACTTCCTCCACTCCCAGGATTGTGCGTTTTTTGGGTCAAAAGGCGCGCAAAGGTGTGCTTATCGAAGGATTTTGCGTGCAAAAGCATTTATGACTAGTTCAAATTTGTTTTTTCCTCAGACCTTAGAGATTTTTAAATACTTCCATATTCTCTAATATCTTTAAGCCCTGTAATTCCTTCTTCCTGACATTAAATAATGTCTCCTTTTCTTGTACGATTTTTTAGTGATAACACCAAGTTCGATCTACGAAACCATTCCACAATTAGGTGATTGTGGGATATTGGGCATAACCTTGCCTTGAAGAATCCAAATCATGTCAGACCTGTGGCATTGGGAAGAAGATTTAGAGGGCTATTACAACATTGAATTTTAGATATTGAAGATCCGAAATCACAAAGATAATTCAGTTTCAATATCAAGTTCTGCAAAAGCAAGAAAAAGGTGTGTATTTTTTTTTCTCAAATTGCATAAACCTTGTTTGAAGAATCAGTTTTAATTGATTCCAAGGACATATTGTAGACTAGATATCAGTATTGGGTTCTAAAATGCCCCCTAAAAAGAATTCAACACCCATTAAGCCTTCAGAAGGCTCTACTATGACTCATGAAGATGAAGAAGTGAAACATGACATATCAAAATAACACGAGCAAGTACACCAAATTTCACTCTCGCAAAGAGCAACAAAAAATGAAATGGAAGTTTTGAAGAAAGGTGTGGAAGCTAAGATGGATGGTTTGAAGAAATGAATGGAATTTTTGAAGAATGGCATGGAAGCTAATATGGATGGCATGGAAGCTGGCATGAAAGCTAAGATGGATGACATGGAAGCTAAGATCGATGAAAAAATGGAAAATATGAAGAATTATCTAAAAGCAGACATGGAAGGTTTGACAAAGCTGATACAAGAAATGTTTCCTAATGGCAAAAAGACAGTAGAGGAAACTCATGATGAGAACAAAATAAATGTTAATCGTGATTTCATAAACTCTAATGTTGGATGGAAGACCCACCATATTACAAATCGATATGAGGAAGTTTGATGGCAAGTGTTGGGGTCACAAAGGTGGCTTATTATAGGAAAATCTAGTACTCTTCATCTAATTATCAACCCGAGGTAAGTCTTCTTATTTAAATAGTGTTGGCACAATATATGCAAGTGAGATCGACTGATAGACACTCTATGTTGAGAAAGGATTATCTAGCCTCCTAAATTCAATCAACTTAACGAGGAATGATTTGGTAGATTATGGCTAGTTATTTTGTCAAGCCTATGATTGGATAGCAGGATGGTGGTTTGAGCAACGACTTAATAAATTGAACAACAATCTAAATGAATTTATCTAGAGTAATATTAATGAATCAAACAACAGTCTAAGTGAATTGAACAACAATCTTAAACGGATTGAACAACAATCATAAATTAATTGAACAACAATCTTAAATTAATTGAACAACAATCTTAAATGAATTGAACAGCAGCCTAAGCGAAGTAACCTAAATGCATTGTACAACACTCACTTATATAATTTTGCAATGGAATTCTCTTGGTAAACTAACTTAGTGGCATTAATCAACAATTGAACGCTTTACCGTGCTGATAGAACAATGTAATCCACAAAGATAAGTAGCATCAAGTAATAACTATCTTGCGATTTATAAATCGATTGCAGAAGCATTGAAAGGAACTGAAAGCATCTATTGGTGATGAAGTATTATTATAAGCCAGAAAATACGAAATGCGATTATTCTAAATCAAGAAATACAGATACTAAACTATTCTGGAGAAAGAACAACTGTAACTTTATTAAGTATAGAAGTATGTTACAACCGCATCAGATGACTAAACATGGATTTTGTAACTAACGCGCAACACAACATTAGCGCAGAGACTCCCAGAGGTTGGGCCCAGACCACTAGAAGTTCTAATGCGATGAGAAACTCAAAAGGTAATTGTTCAAAACATCAAAACTCAAAGGATAATGCAGAAATACAATATGACAGCTCTGTCTTGACGCAGTGATTATAGAGGGAAAATTACCAATTAACTCCGACTCTCCCATCTAGTTCATCCCTGATCCTTTTAAAGGCAATTTCACGCAATGAGGAAGTATTCTTCAAATGACAGCCCGCTGCCCGTGGCTATCGTTTGAGTTCTTGGGCTCAAATCTGTTTATCTGCCTTCTGCCGGCTTTTGGGAGTGACTGAGATCCCATACATTTGCGTCCGTCAGTTGTATTTCCGTTTACCGTTGGTTCAACTACTCTGTCTTCTTGCATACGGAGATACAATAAGTCAATTTCCTATTATAAAAACATTCTTTTGTTTGTTAGCCCTATTGCTCTAGTTTTCATAAATATTTTAATTCTTTATTGTTCATATTAGGAAGAATTTCCCAAATTGTGTCATAATTTGAAGTGATTATAGGGTGAAAACATACCTCAACTCAGTCCCAACATACTCCCCTGCTTACCTCATTGCATGTCCTCATGCAAACACATGGTTGAGATGCAGCTGTGTTAAGGAGTAGGCAGGGTAGACCTTTTCGTTGTATGCTCTGAAACCCTATTTTTGTCTCCTTATTGCGAAGGCAACGCTTGTGTGCCCCTCTGGTAACTCATAGTTATGATTATAGTCTTCAGGAGGATACCAGAGGAGAGGGCTTCTATACCTATATCCCAACCATGCAGGTCCCATGCTAAAGACCAGATTACTGTATGAAAGGAATCTGGAGGCAGCAACCTTGAAATACATGTAGCGGAAAGGTTCTATATTCTTTACATTATTCGTGGAGGCCATCCACCTTTGTTTAGCTGCGGCCAAGGCTGCTTCTCGAATATCTTCAAAGTACTCTTGTCGATTTTCTATGATATCGTTATGGATGGGCCCCAACCGAGTCCTTACACCTTGCCTTCGCATAAAGTTCTTGTGCTGGATAATCAGTTGCAGGAGTTTGGTGGGTTCTCCTCTAACCCACAAGTCTAGGTCGTGCTCTCTCTTTTGGAAGATATTATAGGGATTGGCCCACTTTATATGGTTCTTGGCAAATGAGAGGAAGGATTGGAGCTGGACATATTCTATAAAGGGACTAGGATTACTGTCCGTGTCCGCTTCCAAAACGAAATTGTGCATGTAAATTTCACATAGGAGGTGTTGGACTTGTTCATCTTGCCTATTACAGAAATGGAAAAATTCTTCTATAGTCCTAAAAGTTGTATTTTTTCCTGCCCTGATTGATCCGGATTTATGCAAGAACGCAACAGAATACAGATATAACCATAGATACAGAGATGCAGCGGAAAAAATGCTTCATTTTATTAATAAACGAATGATTGAAATAAGCTTACAAACATAATGGAAACAAGCTAGGGCACTGGTAGCGTATCTCTGAGAAGAGATGTGGCATACGCAGGCCTCTGAACTACGCAGGCCTCTGAACTATGTTACAATGAGGCTCGCAGGCCTATTACAGACATAATGGAAATAGAAGAGCTATGGTACTGGCAACATATCCCTGAGAAGAGATGTGGCGGCTACCAGCCCTTGAACTGTGCTACAATGCAGACATGATGAAGATGTGGCGAGCTAGGGCACTGGTAGCACTTATCTCTGAGAAGAGATGTATCGGCTCCCAGCCCCCTGAACTGTGTTACAATATAGACATGATCAGAACAAGAGAGCTAGGGCACTGGTAGCGCTTATCTCTGAGAAGAGATGTATCGGCTCCCAGCCCCCTGAACTGTCTTACAATGAGGCTCGAGGGCCTATTTATTGTTGAGAAACAATGTAGAATCTGAAATGTCCAAAACCCTAACTGTAGGAGATGAAGCGCCAAAACTGTGGGCCCCGTTTGGGTAAATTGGTGGTTCAACTTCCCAGGGACGTAACTTTGGCATCCGATCTCCGTTTCACGCACTCAATAGCTCGTTAGAAAGATCTGTCCAAGGAGTACAATTTTTGAACGAGCAACATTGGTCTAGGGACCCATGTTACTCTTCGTTTTCCCAAAAAATGTCGTTTAGGGCCTCAAAACTGCTCGGAAGTTTAAGACCCGAAAAACTGCTAAAAATAGTAAGTTGTGCCGAAACTTACAAACTGAAATAACTGATGGTGGGGGTTCAAATGGATTCGATGGGTGGCCATCGATATCCACCTGGATTATTAATTCCCCAAAACGGCTCCGGGTGTGTAGGACCCGAAAACCTGCTATAAATAGTAAGTTGTGCTGAAGCTGAAAAACTGAAAGAATTGATGCTGTGGGTCCAAATGGAATAGGTGGGAGGCCACCGATATCCACTTGGATCATTCCTCCCTCCTTAGGAAATAATGGTCTCCATTGCGTTAAGTTCCTCCATGGGGGGGGGAATTTTGCTGAACTTGGTGTTGGATTTGTCCAGGATGTCACAGACCTGTTGGTAGACGTGCTGGATGTAGATGTGCCACCGGTGGGCAGCCATTGAAGGATTTGAAAAAAATTGTCCATCATCGCGTTCCTCTATTTCTCGAGGGCATCCTCGAGCAATATTTTGACAGGATCTCCTGCTCCCTCGTCTTTCTTTCCTTCCGCCATGGGGGGTCGTCGGGGTTGCGAAGTTGAACTCCTTATACCTTGGCCGCATTGGGGACATGAAGAGAAAAACAGAGAAAGAGCAGACCCACTCTGATACCACTGATCCGGATTTATGCAAGAACGCAACAGAATACAGATATAACCATAGATACAGAGATGCAGCGGAAATAATGCTTCATTTTATTAATAAACGAATGACTGAAATAAGCTTACAGACATAATGGAAACAAGCTAGGGCACTGGTAGCGTATCTCTGAGAAGAGATGTAGCGTACGTAGGCCTCTGAACTGTGTTACAATGAGGCTCGCAGGCCTATTACAGACATAATGGAAATAGAAGAGCTATGGTACTGGCAACATATCCCTGAGAAGAGATGTGGCGGCTACCAGCCCTTGAACTGTGCTACAATGCAGACATGATGAAGATGTGGCGAGCTAGGGCACTGGTAGCGCTTATCTCTGAGAAGAGATGTATCGGCTCCCAACCCCCTGAACTGTGTTACAATATAGACATGATCAGAACAAGCGAGCTAGGGCACTGGTAGCGCTTATCTCTGAGAAGAGATGTATCAGCTCCTAGCCCCCTGAAATGTCTTACAATGAGGCTCGAGGGCCTATTTATTGTTGAGAAACAATGTAGAATCTGAAACGTCCAAAACCCTAACTATAGGAGATGAAGAGCCAAAACTGTGGGCCCCGTTTGGGTAAATTGGTGGTTCAACTTCCCGAGGACGTAACTTTGGCATCCGATCTCCGTTTGACGCACTCAATAGCTCGTTAGAAAGATCTGTCCGAGGAGTACAATTTTTGAACGAGCAACATCGGTCCATGGACCCATGTTGCTCTCCGTTTTTCCAAAAAACGTCGTTTAGGGCCTCAAAACGGTTCCGGAAGTTTAAGACCCGAAAAGCTGCTAAAAATAGTAAGTTGTGCCGAAACTTACAAACTGAAATAACTGATGGTGGGGGTTCAAATGGATTCGATGGGTGGCCACCGATATCCACCTGGATTATTAATTCCCCAAAACGGCTCCGGGTGTGCAGGACCCGAAAACCTGCTATAAATAGTAAGCTGTGCTAAAGCTGAAAAACTGAAAGAATTGATGCTGCGGGTCCAAATGGAATAGGTGGGAGGCCACCGATATCCACTTGGATCACTGATGGCCTTGACTTTCAACATTAGGTATTGTTATGTTAAGAACAGGGCATAATTAGTGGCGGGTGCTCTGCAAGATAGTGCATCGTTTTACAGAGAACAAATCATGGTGATTTGTTTCTTGGCTTGCTCCATCTATTCTTGTGCCCTTTTTAGCTTTTCATGTTCTTCTCTGAGCTGGGAGAATGTTTCGTCTTCTGTAGAGGAGAGGTCTATGAATTTCTTTAGTAACGCTTGATATTCTTGTGCTGGCACCACCTCTTTCCTAAATTGTGCTAGCTCATGCTGTGCTTGCACTAGTTCGTTGTGTAATTTCTGATAAACAACTTTCTCTACTAGGGGGATATAGGCAGGGGCTTCCTTTGTTTTGGTATCCTTTTCTTTTATAGTTTTCTTCTTAGTTTGTGTAGAGGCTTCAATGGTATTTGTTAGTTTTGTCTGAATTTTGGCCTCAGAAGTGCCTGCTTGGTCAGTATGTACCCTAGTTTTATCCGTATCACTTGAATTGGTTTGTGCCTCAGCGTCTGTAGTGGCTACCAAATCGTTTTGTACCTCAACCTCAACAATGTCAGGCAAGTCAGTCTGTATCTCAGCTTCAACTATGTTTATCAAGCTCGTGACTAGTTATGTTTGAGATCCTGCAGTGGTGGTTTCTCTCTTTGGTTTGTGGGCCCTTTTCTCCTCCTTAAGTTGTTTCCTCAGATATTTCACCATTTTCTTTAATCCTCTGCAGGCCCTGCTCAGTTTCCTAATTTTATTTTTGTCTAAATTTTCACCTGTCTCGGTTTCAGCAGGTGGTGGAGGAGCGGTATTCCCATTTTTAGGAATGGTATTTCCACCCACAGGGTTGCCTGTGATGGTGTTTCTTATTTGATATTCAGAGTTTACCTCTGTATGAGGGTCCCGACTGGGTGGAGCAATGCTACCTCCTTGTGTCAAAGGGACTGTTTATGTGCTTTGTTCTATAGGGACCATGTCACCTGACTGATTTTATGTTTCCATTATTTCCTCTTCCTTCCCTTCGTTGTATACCTAATAATTCCTAAGAGGGGACAGAGTCCCATCGTCTTGTAGTTCCTCTTGGTCGGATAGGACTTCAGTGTGACCAAAACTACTAGCGGTGGCAGACTCATCTATAGGTTGCTCTTGTTCTCTCGCTCCTGATGGGTTTCTAGATTCGTAGTCTTTCCTCAATTGTTCTAGGACTCGAGCCATTTCTCCCTCGAAGTATTGTAAGGGTGTGTTTTGAGGGTGGGATGGCCCTACCTCTTCTATGAGGTCCAAGGTTCCTTGCAGCATTTTCGACTGTTTTTTCCTGCTTGGTCCTGAGGTTGCAGTTCGAGTCATTTTCCTTCTTGGTGTATTTTCCCTGGGGGGCTCAATTTTGGTTTTGTCGAGATTTATTTCTGGTTCTTGTGCATCAGGGTTGACAAAATTTTCCCAGGCTATCTGGTGCTTATCCAACTCATGGATGATGACTAGTTTAATCGACCTGTGGTGACTGACTACTTCTTGGGGACTTTTGGCTTTTCTTAATCGAACAACAGTATCATGCAATATAGAATTTAAGAAGGCAGGCATATTAACTAAAATATTTTTCTTAAGTACAACTAAGAGTTTGAGCTGACGAGGTTTTACCGTGGCTCGACGTCCGTCACATGTATTGATATTTTGGATGAATGTCACCAGTTCCTGCCATGGCTGGTGTAGAGAAGTAGAATTAATCCCTCTCCCTTTTCATTCCAACGGTTCCTCCAGATCCTGATATACTGCTATTGCTTCTCGTAGGAGGAGAAGTTTCTCTGTCCATCTTTCCCCTTCTGCTGGAATTCCGGAGACTCCAACAATAATACCTTCTGTGACTGGTATAATTCGACCCTTGACTTTGGTTTAACCTTCTTGTAGATTTTGCAGAAACTCAATTGCAATTTTCATATCGGATCCCTGTAATCGGTGTACATATGTCAACCAGCTGGCTTGCTAGAGGATGGCACTAGCTGTATCTGAAATTGGAAAGTTTACAGGCTCGTTTCGAAGGGAATTTCCTCCCATAGATGATATGTCTTCTTCCTCTGATTGTATTCTTCCTCGGTTCTGTTGTTTCGAATGAATGTTGTATGCAAGCAAGAGAGAAATTGGGGTTCTGCGCTGGTAACTTCATGCCTTAATTACAGTGTTCCTTTGGTCTTATCGATGTGTTTGTGCCAAGATTTTTCATGCTTGCCAATTTAAGATCAACTACACCCCCTCCATCGAATAAAGGGTGCCCACACCCTCAAGTATAGGAGAGATTCGACCAATCATGAATGTAGACAAGGGAATGCCAGCATTTGGTAATAATGACCAGTACATGAAGGAGCGGTCGATCTTCAGGTGGTTGAGTAATTACTAGCATATGCAGCGTAAAGTTCAGGTTTGGAAAATTTTTCATAATTGCATCTTGTGCGGAAGTGACCAGAAAGGAAAAGGGAATAGTATAAACATTATTATGATATGATTTCCTTCTTTAATGAAAAGTTATGACAGAAGAAACACTGAGTCAAGTAATGATTAGTGCTGTCATCCCAGGATTCAAATGTGTAAGCATATCTCTGTTAGTTATTCTTGTGGCAGATTATAGTTCTCACTAATTTGAGTAATAGCTTATGGAAGAAGAATGGAAGATAAGGTGAATATAAAAGTAATTGGTTATTGATGAAGCATACTTTCATACCACAAGCATAGCCACTGATGCCAGCAGACATTCATAGCCTCGACAGGGTTGCTATTTTAACCCGAAAGAATGAGCTAGGATCCTTATGTTAAAATAGTTATTCTGCCCATTTTTTGGAGAGATCACCATGCTGGTATGGTAGCTAGATAACCATAGTGCCACTCACTAGAGTTGTAGCAAAGTGATTAGGCTGGCTTGTGATGAGACCTGCTATCCTTCAAGTAGCTAAGAAGGTCATTACCTTGGTGTGGTGGCCATTGTAGGCATGTCATTTTCTAAGCTCTTATGAACGTGGTAGGCTGGCTCATGATGAGACCCCATATCCTCTCTTGAAAATTTTCATGTGAGCACAATACTTCTTTTTGAATCATAGCATCTTTATTTATAAGGAGTTCACTATGCTGGTGTGATAGCCAGATAGTCACAGAGCCATTCACTAGGATTGTAACAGAGTGATCATTCCGGCTCGTGATGAGACCTCCTGTCCTTCAAACAGATGAGAAGGTCATTACCCCAGTGTGGTAGCCATTGTGGGAATGTCACTTGTTAAATCCTTATGATCATGGTAGGTTGGCTCGTGATGAGACCCCCTATCCTCTCTTGAAAATTTGCATGAACACATAATAGTTTCTCTTTATACATGAAGGTAGGCGCATTAACTCCTTAAGAGTTAGGGATGGTGAAAGAAGTGAAATAATGCCAATACAATTAATACCCGTTATTCCCATTTCTTCATATTGGAGGGAAATATTACTCGATTAGTGCAGAAAGATATACCATGATATGGAGATATATTGTATGATGACATATTTGGACTGGGGATGAATTAGCCTTTCATTTTATGTATGCACATTGTCAACTTCCTGTTTAAGGATTATAGCTCCACGGAGTCATCATATTGGTAATTTTATTATTTCCCTTTCTTCTTCACTGCCATTTCCTGCTAAGAGATTCTTTTAGCCGGACAAAGAGGATAATGGGATGAAAAAAACAAGGTTATTTAGTTGGTTGGGAGAAACAGGACAAAAAACTTGGTTGTTCAATCCCATGGAACAATAGCCATTAAAGGATTGAACAACAAGGGAAATGAGACACCAATACACAGCTGTTCAATCCTGTGGGACAGTAGTTGTTCAAGGATTGAAAAACAAGAGAAATAAAACACCAAAACATGGTTGTTCAATCCGATGGAACAACACTCGTTCAAGAATTGAACAACAATCGTTCAGGGATTGAACAACAAGAGAAATAAAACACCAAAACATGGCTGTTAAATCCGATGGAACAACAATCATTCAAGATTTGAACAACAGTCATTCAAGGATTGAACAACAAGAGAATAAAACACCAAAACATGGCTGTTCAATCCGATGGAACAACAGTCATTCAAGAATTGAACAACAGTCATTCAAGGATTGAACAACAAGAGAAATAAAACACCAAAACATGGTTGTTCAATCCGATGGAACAACAACCATTCCAGAATTGAACAGCAGCCGTTCAATAATTGAACAACAAGAAAAATAAAACACCAAAATCATGGTTGTTCAATCCGATTGGACAGTAGCCGTTCAAATATGGGACAACAACCGTTCGAGGATTGAACAACAAGAAAAATAAAACACCAAAATCATGGCTGTTCAATCTGATTGAATAGCAACCGTTCAAATATGGGACAACAACCATTCAAGGATTGAACAACAAGAAAAAAAAACACCAGAATATGGCTGTTCAATCTGATTGGACAACAACCGTTCAAATATGGGACAACAACCATTCAAGGATTGAACAACAAGAAAAATAAAACACCAAAATCATCGTTGTTCAGTCTGATTGAACAAAAACCATTCAAATATGGGACAACAGTCGTTCGAGGATTGAACAACAAGAAAAATAAAACACCAGAATACAATTGTTCAATCCGATGGAACAACAGCTGTTCAAAGATTGAACAACAGCCATTCAAGGATTGAACAACCAGAAAAATAAGAATGCAATTTACAAGAGAATGAGGAAAAAAGAAAAAAATTACAAGTATGAAGAATGTACATAAAAATAAGACGTTTGTATACATTGTTTACAAATGATGCTGGAAACCTCTCATGTACTTGAGTTTGTGGGGTTGTCACCCCCTTGTGCCACAAATTGGATGGTGGGATCGTTTCGTACCTATTGAAAAAAATATTCTTTCATGAGAGGTTTGTGATAGAGGCATAATCTGTGTCTGTTAACTCGAAATGTTGAACCAGCCCCATATATGGTGGTCAAGGTGAGTGTGCCATTGCTATGTACGTCCTAAATCTCATATGGACCGAGCCACCTTCTTTGTAGTTTTCCTGGAAAACCTTGGAATCTGGAGTCATAGAGGAGTGCCCAATCTCCTTTTTGAAATATCTTCTTCTTTATAAGGTTTTCATGCCACTTAGCTCGATGTTGTTGGATGATCATTGTGCGTTGCAAGGCTAGTAGTTGTATTTCGTCTATTTCGTTTATTTGTTGGAGTCTTCTAGTTTGAGCTTCTGTTAAGTCCAACGCCACTTCTTCCTCTGTTCTCAGAGTTTTGATTTCGAATTCAATAGGGAAGATAGGTTCTCTCCCAAATACTAGCTGATATGGTGAATATCCAGTGGTGTTTTTCCAGTTTGTACGATAAGCCCATAAGGCTTCTGGTAGTCTAGTTGCCCAGTCCCAGCAACGTGCTACTACCATTTTGGTAAGAATTGCCTCCAGGAATTTGTTGGTGCTTTCGACTTGCCCATTTTCCTACGGGTGGTAAGGAGACGCAACTCTGTGGATGATATGGTGATTTCATAAGGTGGCTATAATTTTATTGCCTATTAATTGTGCCCCTCCATCGGTTATCACTACTCGTGGCAACCTGTATCGCACGAATAGCTCGGAAAGAAAATTAATCACCGATTCTTCCGTGGCTCTTGACAAGGCCACTTCTTCTACCCATTTGGTTACATAATATGTGGCAACCATCATGTAGACTTTCTGGTTAGATGGCGGGTTGAATGGTCCAACAAAATCCAACGCCCACCATTCAAATGGTTCTACCACCAATTGTGGTTGTAGCGACATTTCATCAGCTTGGCCCGAGTGGCCCATCCTCTGGCAGCTATCACAGACCTGGACATATTTTTTTGTGTCTTTGAAAATCTTAGGCCAATAATAGCCTAATTGTAGCACTTTATGCCTGGTTCTGCATTCTGCAAAATGGATGCCGCAAGGTTCATCATGACAAGCTCGTAAGATGTCATAGATTTCGTCTTCTCTTATGCATCTGCGTATGTGCATGTCGGCCCTTGTATAAAAGAGATATCCACCAATCCAAGAGAATCTTGTTCTGTGCTGTGCAATCAGTTTCTGTTCTATTGATGTTAAGTGTCTAGGTAGCTTCCCTACTGCCAGATAATTTTCCATGTCTACATACCATGGTGTTTTTATCGCTACAGCAAACAGATGTTCATCAAGGAACTGATCATCAACTGCTAGGGTGTCCTCCGATTTTGGAACCCTGGAGAGGAAGTCTGCGACTACCTTTTCTTTTCCTGGACGATCTTTGATTGTGATATCGAATTCCTGCAACAAAAGCAACCAACGAGTTATTCTCCCATTCGTGATTGGTTTATTGGCTAAATCTCTAATGGCAAAGTGATCAGTATACAAGAACACTTGATAACCAATTATATAGTGCCTGAATTTATTAATAGCATAAATGACATCCAGGAACTCCTTTTCGGTCACGGTATAGTTTAATTCGGTAGGAGTGAGGTTTTTGATGATATAATAAATAGCATAAGGTTTTCTTTCTTCTTCTTGGCCAAGAACTGCTCCTATTGCTGTGTCAGATGCATCTAAAGAGATGTGAAAGGGTAGTTTCCAATTAGGACCTCGCAAGATTGGTGCTGTTGAGACTAGTCTCTTCAAATTTGCAAAAGCGGTGTCACATTTATCAGTCCAATGGAATTCAACATTCCCAGTTAATGCATATAAAGGTGCAGCTATTTGTGAGAAATTCTTTATAAATCTGCGATAATATCCTACGTATCCCAAAAAACTGCGTACCTCTGTCTATGTACAAGGTGTGGCTAATAGAAGGATTACCTATATCTTAGCTGAATCGACATGTATTCCGGCTGCAGAAATGTAGTGACCTAGAATCACCCTCTTCCTCATCATCATGTGGCACTTTTCATTGATTAGACATAGCCTAGTAGCAATACATCGTTCTAACACCTTTTCTAGCGTTTCTAGAGCTTGATCAAAGTCTTCTCCATATGGTGTGAAGTCATCCATATAGATTTCCATCCCCTCATTTATTAAGTCAGAGAAAATGATGATTATGGCTCTCTGAAACGTGGCTGGGGCATTGCATAACCCAAATGGTAGAACTCTGTAAGAAAAAGTACCCCATGGGCAGGTAAAGGTTGTCTTATCCTAATCTTCGGGAGCTATTTGGATTTGATTGTAACCACAGAACCCGTCAAGGAAGGAAAAGAACCATTTCCCTGCCAATGTATCTAGGACTTGGTCAATGAATGGAAGGGGGAAATGGTCTTTCTGCATTGCTTTGTATAATTCTCTGTAATCTACGTAGATTCTCCATTTCCCATTCTTTTTAGGGACAACTACCAGAGGGGAGACCCATTTTCTGTCTGAAATAGGATAAATAAAATTTACATCTAACAAATTTTGCAGCTCCTCCTTTACAACATCTTTTAAGTGCGGGTTTAGCCTTCGCTGAGGTTGTCTAATGGGACATGCTTCCTTATTGGTATAGATGTGGTGGGTGCATATCTGTGGGTCTAAACCCTTTATGTTTGGGTAATCCTAAGAAAATTCCCCTTGATACTTTTGCAGGATGTTTAGGAGCTTCTGCTTTTGGTCATCATCCAAATTTCCATTAATATTCAAAACCTTTCCTGGTTCAACCTCAATAGGTATGCTGTTACGTATAGTGGTTGTGGGAATATGCTGATCCACGAGGTTTTCTATAGGATCCTCTTGATCTTCGTTTTCCAGGACTGTTTTCAACATTTGACATTTTAAATTTCCAGATGGTTGCTGAGTCATGAAATTATTGATCATGTCGTCTTCAGTTTTATCCTTAAATTCAAGAGCTTCTTCTAGTGTCAGGGGTGGATGAATGTTTTTCTCCCAGTATGTACATGGATGTTTGTGAATTTTTACTGTGGGTACGCTTGATTTGGCAGGTGGATAAATTATAATATTCTTTACAGAATCCCCTCTAGTGATAGTCATGTTGCCTGTTCGACAGCCAATGTAAGTATCTGTTGTGGCCGGCCAAGGTTGCCCAAGGATCAATGGATGCACGTCCATCCTGTTCTTTGGATTAATAACTAAAAAATCGGCTGGATATTCCCATGAGTCGACAGAGACTAGGATGTCCTGCACTATTCCTTCCGGTCTGATAACAGACCTGTCATCCAGTTCTAGCAGTGTAGCTATAGGTTCCAAAGCTGATATGCCTAATTTTTCACAGGCCCCTGTAGTTAGGATGTTAATGGCTGCTCCTAGGTCGATGAATGTGTTTGGAAATGAGTGGCCAGAGATTTGCATAGTCATAATGGGATTTCCTGGGTCTTCATATTTCATGGGTGGCTCCTTACCCAGTAAAAACTCAGATAGCGCCCCTACCACATGAACGGTGGATGCAGCCTTTTTTATTTTATTTTATTTTTCCCACATAGTTCTTTAATCGTCCTTGCATATATTGAATGTATTGGATGGCCTGAAGAAGAGGAATTTTAGTACAGAGGTTTCTCAAATCCCCCAAGATGTCAAAGTCTGGAGAAGTTGTTGGTCTGGGAAGAGTTAATCTCCCTCGCAACGACGCCAAAAATGTTGGGGTCATAAAGGTGGCTTATTATAGGCAACCCTAGTACTCTTCATTTAATTATCAACTTGAGGTAAGTCTTCTTATTTCAAGAGTGTTGGCACAAAATATGCAAGTGAGATCGACTGATAGATACTCTATGTTGAGAAAGAATTATCTAGCCTCCTAAATTAAAATAACTTAACGAGAAATGATTTGGTAGATTGTGGCTAGTTATTCTGTCAAGCCTATGATTGGACAACAGGATGGTGGTTTGAGCAGTAACTTAATAAATTGAACAATAATCTAAATGAATTGATCTAGAGTAATCTGAATGAATCGAACAACAGTCTAAGTGAATTGAACAAAAATCTTAAATTAATTGAACAACAATCATAAATGAATTGAACATCAATATTAAATGAATTGAACGAAAATCTTAAATGAATTGAACAGAATTATAAGCGAAGTAACCTAAATTCATTGTACAACACTCACTTATATAATTTTGCAATGGAATTCTCTTGGTAAACTAACTTAGTGGCATTAATCAACAATTGGACGCCTTACTGTGCTGACAAAACAATGCAATCCACAAAGATAAGTAGCATCGAGTAATAACTATCTTGCGATTTGTAAATCGATTTTAGAAGAATTGAAAGGAACTGAAAGCATCTATTGGTGATGAAGTATTATTATAAGCCAGAAAATACGAAATGCGATTATTCTAAATCAAGAAATATAGATACTAAACTATTCTGGAGAAAGAAAAACTCTAACTTTATTAAGTAGAGAAGTATGTTATAACCACATCATATGACTAAACATGGATTATGTAGCTAACGCGCAGCACAACATTAATGCAGAGACTCCCAAAGGTTGGGCCTGGACCACTAGAAGTTCTAACGCGATGAGAACCTCAAAAGGTAATTGTTCAAAACATCAAAACTCAAAGGATAATGCAGAAATACAATATGAAAACTCTGTCTTGACGCGCCGATTACAGAGGGAAAATTCCCAATTAACTCCGACTCTCCCATCTAGTTCATCCCTGATCCTTTTAAAGGAAATTTCACGCAATGAGGAAGTATTCTTCAAATGACAGCCCATTGTGCGTGGCTGTCGTTTGAGTTCTTGGGCTCAAATCTGTTTGTTTGCCTTCTACCGGCTTCTAGGAGTTACTGAGATCCCATGTGTTTGCATCTGTCAGTTGTCTTTCCATTTACCGTTGGTTTAGCTACTCTACCTTCCTGCATACAAAGATACAATACGTCAATTTCCTATTATAGAAATATTCTTTTTGTCGTTAGCCCTATTGCTCTAGTTTTCATAAATATTTTAATTATTTATTGTTCAGATTAGGAATAATTTCCCAAATTGTGACATAATTTGAAGTGATTATAGGGTGAAAACATACCTCAATTCGGGCCCAACGGCAAGGATCCCGTAACATGGATACTACAGAGGGAGCAATATTTTGATCTCAATACTGTGAGAAACACACAATAGGTACACATTGCAAATTTATATTTAGAAAAAAATACATTTTTATGGTATCGATGGATTTTCTCCCGTAAACAAATTGTCACTTGGTCAATTTTTACAGAGGAAATGATAGCACATTATGAGGATACAAGGAGCAACACTTTTTTTAGCTAATTGATAAATCTCAAACAAAAGGGTTCAGTGGTGGAGAACATTTAGGACTTCCAAAAATTAAAAATAAGGGTAACTAATATTCCAGAGGAACACAGGATTGATGCCTTCATAGGGAATTTAAAGGATAACATCCAACATGAGGTTCGCGTTTGGGAACCTGATTTATTGGAGAAGGCATTCAGGTTGGCAAGAAAAATTGAATGTAAAATTATGGTGACAAGGAAACCTAACACTCACATCTATACATATGGAAGTGTTGCTTCTCCTAGACTTCCACAACCTACAAGGTTGAAACCACAACAATTGGAAGAAAAAAGACCAAAAGGGCTTTGCTACAATTATGATAGAAAATACACTAAAGGTCATAAGTGTGCTGAGAAGAAATTATTTTACATAGATTTTGAAGAGGAGGAAAAAAATGAACAAGAAGCTTCAAAAGAAGAGGATATACACCTAGAACCAACTCTAGAAGAATAATAAATGAGCCCAACCATATCATGTAATGCATTACCAGGAATTACCACTCCTCAAAATCTCAAGATAGAAGGACATATCAAGAAGAAAAATGTAATAGTGTTGATTGATTCGGGTAGTACCCATAATTTTATTCATTGTCAGGTAGCCAAGGAATTGAATTGTTTCCTATACCCAACACTAGAATGTCAAGTGATGGTTGCAAATGGAGGAACTATAAATTTCTCTGGAAAATGCGATAATATCAAGCTAACCATGGGGGAATATGTATTGAATAGTCCAATTCTTTCCATTCCAATGGGAGGTGCTGAAGTTGTACTAGGAGTACAATGGTTACAATCTTAGGGGACAATAGGTTTTAATTTTCAAGAATTTTTCTTGAATTTTATTTATTTATTTATTTTTATTTTTTTTTCGGAAGGAAAGAAATTCGAATTACGGGGTATTGTAGGGAAGCCGGGAAAGATAATAAGATCTAATGTCATGAAAAATCTTCTGAAGAAATAACAACGAGGCTTAATTGCAAAATTATGCTCACTAGAAGTTCCAACATCAAAATCATCTATTTCTCCTGATGTCCAAAAAGTCTTGGACAATCATTCCAAGGTGTTTGAAACTCCCAAAGGACTACCACCTATTCGTGATCATGATCATGATATTCATTTCATTCCAGGAAGTTTTCCTCCAAACATCAGGCCTTATAGATATCCTTATGTCCAAAAGAGAAAAATTGAACGTATGATTGCAGAAATGTTAGAGGCTAGTATAATTCAACCTAGTCAAAGTTCTTTCTTTGTTGCAGTAGTATTGGTGCACAAGAAGGATGGATCATGGCGCATGTGTCCAGATTATAGGGACCCCAATAAGATCACTATTAAAGATAAATTCCCCATTCATGCGATTGATGAATTATTGGATGAATTACATGGAGAAATTTATTTTACCAAGTTGGATCTTCGTTTAGGATATTGTCAAATTAGAATGAAGACTAAATATCTTCCGAAAATAACATTTCGAACTCATGAGGGTTATTATGAATTTTTGGTCATGCCTTTTGGCCTTACCAATGCACCTTCTACATATCAAGGGTTGATGAATTCCATTTTCAAACCCTTCCTTAGAAAATTTGTGCTAGTATTTTTTGATGATATACTAATCTATAGCAGGTCTAGGAAGGATCATGTTCAAGATGTTCACAGGGTGCTCAAACTATTTGAGGAGAAACAATTATATGAAAAAACATCCAAATGTTTCTTTGGAGTACAAGAGGTGGACTATCTACGTCATATTGTATCTCACAAGGGTGTTAAGGTAGACCCTAACAAAATTAAAGCCATTAAGGAATGGAATGTCCCCACAACCATAAACAAATTACGAGGATTTCTCGGGTTAACAGGGTATTATCGTAAGTTTGATAATAGTTATGAGAGAATAGTGGAACCTCTAACAACATTATTGAATAAAGGTGCATTTTAATGGACTCTTAAAGCAACTAAGGCCTTTGAACATCTTAAAGAGGAAATGTGCCTAGCACCGGTCTTAGCTACGCTAGACTTCACAAAAACCTTTATTGTGGAATGTGATGCCTTAGGAAACGGAATTGGTGTTGTTTTAATGCAAGAAGGAAGACCCATTGATTTTGAAAGTCGTCCAATCAAAGGAAAGTATTTACAGAAAGCTATTTATGAGAAGGAAATGTTGGCAATACTACATGAACTAAAGAAATGGTGACCTTACCTAATGGGAATACACTTCAAGGTAAAAACTGATCATGATAGTATTAAACACTTTTTGGAACAAGTAGTATCTTCAGAAGAGAAACAAAAATGGGTCACAAAGATGTTGGGTTATGACTTTGAAATCATCTACAAAAAATGGAAGCTAAAATGTTGTTGCAGATGCACTCTCAAGAAATATTGAAGAGGTGGAAGCATTTCTTTGTGCCATTTCTATTATCCAACCAGATTGGATAACTGAAGCAAGGGATGAAAGGAAGACAGACGAAGAAGTATGGACACTCATTCAAAAGTTGCAGCAAGATCCTAGTACATCTGATACATTTAGTTGTAAAAATGATTTCTTATGGTACAAAGATCGCTTATATCTTTGTAATAATTCCCAACTAAAAAAAAAATATTCTTTTGGAATTGCACACTTCTCCTTTAGGAGGAAACTCAGGATTTTTAAAAACTTACCACAGGGTGAAGAAATAATTTTTTGGGATGGCCTTAAATCTGATATTCAAAAGTTTGTTGTGGAATGTTTGGTTTTCCAGCAAAATAAAGTTGAGACAATTAAGAGCCCAGGTCTTCTACAACCTTTATCCATTCCAAGTCAACATTGGGAGGAGATTTCAATGGATTTTATCACATGTTTACCTAAGTTTGAAGGAAAGAGTGTCATCATGGTGGTAGTTGATAGACTTACCAAGTATGCACTTTTTTGTGCATTATCTCATCCATTTAAAGAAATTACAGTTGCTACTACATTTATGGAAACAATTCAAAAGCTACATGGATACCCAAAGATTATTGTAAGTGACAGAGATCCCATTTTTACTGGAAATATTTGGACGAAAATATTTTCTTGTTTGGGTACTCAGCTATCTCATAGCTCATCTTATCATCCTCAATCCAATGGTCAAACTATAATGTTCCCAAATTTGCACATAGCAATTTGGAACATTAGATTTTGCTACTTTCATCTAGGAGAGGAATAAATGGGTAAGGGGGCCCATGAACAATAAAAATATGAATAATTTTCAACTTAAGAAGAAAGGGGATCACTTCAGGAGCTGAAATTTACACTTACAAGTGTGAACAGGGGAAAAATATATGAGGACATAGTCAAGTTTGACTAAGTCAACATGCATTCTTGAGGAGGAAGAGATCACCTAAGAAAACCGGTTCAATGTGAATAAGGATCAGCCTAAGACACATATGTAAACTAGATTGAAGATCCCTACTATGAAAAGAGGCATTGGAGGTGGACTAGTTGACCAAGTCAACAACGCAGCCACAAGAGGAGGGAAGCAAGCTAGGGCAGCGCAATTTTGAAAGAGGAAGCTTCATGAAGAAGTCACCTCAACAATGTGTGGGGTTCGGGGTGAGGAGGCTCACCAAAGATAAAAGGAAGGCATAGCATCAAAGGAGAATCATTAATCTAGTCAGATATTTTGGGCTAGAGACCAATTTCATACTTCAGCTATTTAGCCGGAGTTGCTGCACTGCTTAGTGCAAGGAATTCCTGTGCAGGAATTCCATCCTCTCTTGAGATCAACGTGCTTAAGGGATCAAAGGGGAGTGATTTGAGCTTCATTTTAGTATTTGTATTGAGTCCAATCCTTCATATTTATCCACATCGCAGTCTACTTCAGAAAACTGCGTCCTTGATGCAGGGGTAGCAGCAGCAGTGTTGCACCCTTTGATTTTGTGCTCATCTTGTAAGAGGAGGTGCTTATTTCCCTCCGGGAGTTTGTTAGATAGGCCTTTGGCCATATTTCTGTATTATTCAGCTTTGATATGTTATATTCAATCATTTTTAATGCATATTTGCTGTAGACTGCGTTATTTTCTGCAGTCCTACCTTTTGTACATGCATTTTGCCGGAAATCTTGCCGGGAGCCTTGTTTCTACTGTATAAGTAATTAAACCTCCATTTATTTGCTGTGTGATTAATATAAGTTGTATATCAGACCTCTTTCTTCATTTTCTATAGAAATCCTCATGGGAATTACGCTCTCACTGTATTCATAAATTTCTGTTTAGTAAAGTCATGGGAAATCAGTGTTTTCTAGCGTAGTCGGGAAAGGAGGAGCTGTTTAATATAGATATAAGAATTATTGTGAGCTTAAATTCGGATCATAGGTCCCTCATGTCCTAAGCTATCATATCCATCCAATGACCCTTCTTATTTGTATGCTAAGTTCTGAAAACAACCTTTTTAGGGCATAAAACACCCTTTTTCCCCACTTTCTGGATCATGAAACGCAATACTAGTTGTTGATGCAGCTAAAAATTATGTCTATGTGTTTCTTATCTATATTTTAAACTTATTCAGAATAACAGGACCGTTATACAGCTTATGCATTGCAGAGTTTCAGATTTGGAACATTACAGTGGTATCGAAGCAAGATCTTTGGCTCAGCCTGTGGGCTTCATGCCAAAGTGCTGTATAGAAAGTAGCAAGGTCAAAATTATGGGGAGGATGAGCTTACCCTCATCCATTTTCAGATCCAAGAATAAAGAAGAAGAGAAATGCACTGAAACTCCAAAAGGGTTTCAAGGAGGAGAGATTTGCAAAGAAACCTCTAGAAGGTTTCAAGAAGCAGAAGAAGATGCATTCACTTCCTATTCTCATAGAGGAATTGAAGAGAAAGGATACCACTTAGAGCATGATATCTGTAGTGGGTATTTGGCATAATACAAGTGCCAACCTAGGGCTTCCAAAGAGACCCTAGATTTTCCTTAGTTTGCTCAACTGAGAGAAGAATGAAGATCTTGCAGAAAAGGAGAAACCAGAGGCAATAGATTCCTATTACCTAGATTTTATGGGTCAACTATAGCAAGAGCTTGGGAAAGAAATCTTGAGGAATTCTTCATACTTCATCCAGTGGGAGAGAGGGAGGCAACAGAAGTTGCAACGCTGCACCTAGAGGGTGAAGCCAATGCTTGGTGGTGCAGTCACTTAAGCCACACCCGAGTGACTTATTTTTATGAGTTTAATCAAGAGCTGATCAGAACTTTTGATGGAGGGAGATCAGACGAGAGTAGACCCACACCACCATGGGAGGAGGCAAGCACTAGCGCTGCCATGGCCTTGAGAGAGCAGCCTCCTACACCAGCAGTTGGATCAGCCAACACATTGAAGAGAGGACCTCTTGCAGCCATAGAAGATGTCCCAAGGGCGCACAAAGGTATGCATAAGTTTCCATGTATTAACATTTAAGAAAAATTTATGGAAAGGGTTGGAAATTTGTTTGCATATGGCCCAGGACCAAATTATATTGCTGAGATAGAGCAACAGGATTGCACTGCGTTGTGCAAGCTTGAAGGGTTCAAGGGAGATTTGAACTCTCAACCTCATGTATCACTGATGAGTTACACACAACCCTTGAGGTTGGAGTGAACTTGTCTCCAAGAAAATTCATGCAGAACCACATGTTCATCTAGGAGTTGACACATGAGATAGCCAAAACACCCTAGAGGAGGGTTACAACGTTGTGAAGAGGTGGTAGCAAGGAGGATTTGCTTTCAGCCCCTTTGGATCCTTATGGGTCCAAGATAATCATTGATGAGAGATATTTTCTTGGATGTATCCAAGGAGTTGCATTTCAGCCTCTTATGAAATGCAAGAAGAAATATCTGATATGGGAGGATTGTAGACCTCATTGGAGGGATGCCAAGATGAAGAAAGCTAGGAGGCATCCACATGGAGTTGAGTGGATGTGGATGAGAGGCAAGAGATTGGTAAACCTCTTGCAAGTCTATGAAACCTGGCAGCAAGAGGCAATGTTGCGTTGGCTACTCTTGAGGGAGTTTGGTCACCCTATGACATGTCGTTTCCCATGGGATGAGAAGAGGAAAGAAGATTGGCAGGATACTTTCATCATGGGGCAGCAAGGAGTGTGGATGCATTATAGTGATGTGATCATTGTGTTTTCACTACATAGGTTGTATGATGGAGTTATGGTGAGGCAAAAAAGTCATTTGTTGCTTTGGAGGATTAGGAGAGAGCAAGGGAAGATTTGCTCTCACTTGGTATGATGTTGCAAGATTAAGGAATGGCACTAGCATAGTGCAAATAGTAGCACCTCCATCTTGGGAGGATATTTACATGTACAAAAACATTTTGGGAAGAGTCTTTGACACAATCTATGTCAAATAATTGAGCTTTGAGATGACAGTAGCCCTACTCCAAAGGCTAGCAGCGCTGTCACTTAGGAGCTTCGATTGCTTGCTGAAGTGTCCCCAAGACCACTTAGCAAGTAATGCACCATGGAGGCATGTAGAGGATGAGCATGAGAAAGTAATGGATGAGAGTATCCCTTACTATGTTTTTATCTTCTTGGCTTGGATCCACAAGCATAAGGAGAAAGATCTACATGTAGCATTTGTGGACTTTCCTTCCATGCATTTTTATGCATACCATCCTTCAATGGAGGAGTTCACTTGGGAGGGAATTCAATTGAATGTATATCAGCATATGGAGAGAGGCACAACCCGGAAGATGAAAAAAAGTTTGGCACAATCACTTCCCTACTCACTTGCAGCAAGGGATAATGTGCACTTGAGCCATTTCAGCTCAATGACCGAAGTACATGATGGAGGAGGTAAAATTTTGTTTTGTATTTTACACTTCCTTATCTATATGAACAGAATGTCATACCAAGAAGAGTCTTTCCTTCTTGCATATTATATTTTTATGTACTTGAGGCCACTTGCAGCGTTTATGATGGCCATTCTATTTGTGGATTGTGGGGGAATGCCACATGGTTTTCGGTGTGCATCATTGGCACCAAATTATGCTTTCATGATTCCATTTTGTAAAATGAATGTAGCAGCAAACAAGTGGCTGAAAAAACACTTGTTGCACTATGTATTGAGGCAGGCAAAGAATGCCCTGCGTGAGTTCCATGTTTGGGACTATGTTCTACCTCCTTGTTTTCATATGTTTATGCTTCCATATTATGCTGCTAAAACATTGATTGTAGGAAGCACCATTGGAGGAGTAGCACAAGAGGTAAAGAGGCCCAGTTAAAATATAATTCTTCACATTGTACAAGCTTCATATTTAAGGAAGAATAGTGGGCAGACCTTGGTTGCCATGCTATAAATCTTGCCTTCAAGTGAGAGGACACATTTGGGAGGTTTGAGTTCTTTGAGGAGACACCTCATGGGTGTTGGACTTGATGGGGTGGCTTGGGTATTTCTTGAAGACCATTATATTTCAGCCATATATCAGCAGCAGCCCCATATGTATCATAAGTGGAGGGAGAAGCAACAAGAGATGTACCTTTTGAATCCACATAGTCAGCTATGCAGCCCACCTTCTTTGCAGGAGCTCAAGGTGGAAGAGATCCTTCATGAGTTGCCATACTGGAGGGTGACTCATCTTGTTTGGTTGATAGCTTGGGGAGGGAGAGACTCAAATGGGGATGATGAATCCCAATTTACATCAGCCCTCATGCTTCAAGAGGACCTTCAAACAGCCCATTTTTGCTTCCATAGATATTTCACTGTCAAAAATGTTAGCTATTTAAATAGCTTACACACTTGGGAGGAGCAACTTCTAGATATATTTATGATGCAACACCTTGATGCTTGGGAGACTTCATCTTATGAGGGTGCTACAGGGGAGAAGAGGATTCTCTTCAGTCCTATCCTTGTAGTTGCTTGAGGACAAGCAACATTTGGGAGGGGAGGACTGTAATGTTCCCAAATTTGCACATAGCAATTTGGAACATTAGATTTTTCTACTTTCACTTAGGAGAGGAATAAATGGGTAAGGGAGCCCATGAACAATAAAAATATGAATAATTTCCACCTTAAGAAGGAAGGGGATCACTTCAGGAGCTGAAATCTACACTTACAAGTGTGAACAGGGGCAAAATAGATGAGGACATAGTCAAGTTTGATTAAGTCAACATGCATTCTTGAGGAGGAAGAGATCACCTAAGAAAACCGGTTCAATGTGAACAAGGATCAACCTAAGACACATATGTAAACTAGATTGAAGATCCCTAGTGTGAAAAGAGGCATTGGAGGTGGATTAGTTGACCAAGTCAACAACGCAGCCACAAGAGGAGGAAAAGGCCAGGGGCAACAGCAGCTTTGAAAGAGCAAGTCACAATAAGCGACCAACATTGTGTGTCCGGGTGAGGAGTGTTGTGTCTTCAATTAGTTCTCAAATCGTAGTTCATTTAATTGCTGTAACCAAGATTTGTAAATCGTCGATGAAATGTACCATATGTACCTAGGTGCTTGTTTCCAGTGCGTTGTGTGTAGTGTTTTGTGATGTTTTTGCCTTTATGTTGATTTATGATGTTTTTGGTCTTTGGTGTTTTGTGTTTACAATGAAAGTGCCTAGGAACTAATGAAAAGAAATTGGTGGTCAAAAACACAAAATGGAGCCTAATGTATGGAATGGCAAATGTAATCAAAAACATCGTACAAATATCTAAACTATGACCGAATAGAAACAAAAGCTTAATGATGATTTCCAACAAAATGACACAAACTAGACTTTGAGAAATGATCACTTAAATATGCAAATTTTCTAACTAAAATAGTTAGACACTAATCATGATGCAACATTCTATTCTAAGCCCATTTGTCTCCATGACTAATTCCTGTAGTTCTATTCTGCACCTCTCATTTGAATGTCATGAGTCGATACCAAAGAGCATGAGCCCTTTTTCAGGGACTCGTTGAGGAAGAGCTCCGTTTATGTGATGGATTTGCAGAGATATTTTCTGCATTTCGAAATGATGTTACCTTTCCTCGCTCCCAAGGTTATGGATCATCGATGGTTTTCGTAACAAAATATATTTGTAAATAATGAAGGTCATTGCCTTATGAGTCCTATCAACTAAAACAAAGTGACGCATCGTGCAAAGGTGACAAATGTGACTATGAGATATAAGCAATGAATTGATTTAAACATGAGCTTAAGATGCTTCTAAACAGAACAATGTTAAACCATAAGCCATCATCAAACTTTGAAACGTACAGCCGACATGAATTAAATGCAAATGAAACCTTTATATCTTAATTATCATGCACTATTCTAAGGTTACATAACCGCTTGTTCATCATGAGTGATATTTTGGAAAAGTTCTTTCTTGTAAGAGGTAGAACAATTTTTTACTGTGGACTTGTATGCAATTGAAAGCAATGAATCAAAGTTGTAAATGAAACTAAGCTGTCACATCATGCCTATATCTTGAACTTCTGCATACGTTCAATGATTTCTTCAAAGTGTGATTAGGACAAGTGCAAACTTGATAGTGAAGACTAAAAACTACAACTAATTCCTATGATACTATAGCTATTCATCATTCATTACAGGACTGCTGGAAGAATGTCTTCTTGTGAAAGAACTGGAAATAATATAACCAGGCGTATCTAGTTAAAACAAATACAACTCCTATCCTACGTACTACAGTCATTAAACATTCATCATTTTTTGGATTTATTGGCAAAGTGTCTTCTGTGGAAGAACCGGAACGAATATGACTATGTTAAAATAGCTAGTTAAAAACAAATACAAGTTTAACTCCCATCCTACAATACCACATAGCTATTTAAACATTCATCATTTTAATTTATTGGCAGCAAGCATTGTGAAGAACCGAAACGAATATGACTACGTAGCTAGTTAAAACAAATACAAGTTTAACCCTATCCCACAATACCACAGTCATTTAAACATTCATCATTTTGATCTATTGGAAGAGTGTCTTTCATGGAAGAACTAGAATGAGTACATCACAGATACAAAACAAAACAACTACTAATTCAATATAACGTAAAGACATTTAGGAAAAACTTATCTAGTTTACGCAAAGAAATCCGTTCAAGGGGTTAGGGCCTTCACTACCTGACGGCATTCAACTTCAAAATTAAATTTCACGTCTTTCAAGATACCTTTGTCCTGCCTCCATTGTATCCATGCAATAGTTTGAACATAATGCTCTCGTGTCTTCAAAGACGTAACACAATAGTTTTCACAAAATCTAGCAGCAAATCTAATACAAAAATTTCTAACTAAGCTCTCGGCTCACTCAAGAGTTTATAAAGTAAAATGCAAGTAACAATAATTATAATAATTTAGGAATGATGTCTTTCCTTATCCAAATCATTCTAGGAGTCCTTGATATGGTCGCGTGAAAGAGAAAAGACACCGGGATCGAGATGTACCCCAGAGGAGTCTTCTTCACAAATGTGTTCCTACGTGCATAACCGTACCTGCATCCACTTCTCTCTTCCAATACTTACAACACACCAAGTAGGCACCACGTGGATCATGCCCACATGCGTTTTTCGAAGAGGCCATCCGGAATATGCTCAAACAAAGGCAGTCACAGTAATCGCCTTGGTTAGCTACGTAACGTTCGCACCTCGAAATTAGCTCTTACCAAAATGCTTAACAAATGGCAACAATCACAAAAATTCAATAAGTCACCATGTAAACCATTCTAGAAGTAATTTAACTATTTTTATTGATCAATTGGTTTAAAATAGAAAAGGACAAGGGAAAATGAGGTAAAATGAGGTGAAGGAAAGCACAAATTTGAGGCTCAACATACCTCATCGGCTTGCCTTCTTCGCATGTCTCTCGCGGGGCCCGGTCTCATGAATTCTCGAAAGGCTTCCGCAAGGACATCTAATCCCTTCTTCTCCTTTGTCTGAAAGCTGAGGCCTTCCTGGGTTTCCCCGACTGCGGTTTCAACCCCAGGCTCAGAGTGCTCCTCGACTCAACCTTTGCCCTCGTCTTCACCCTCTCACCGTCCTCTCCACTTTGTCTATATGCGTGATATGTTGAGTTCATGCTTGGCCTTGAGCTTGATTTGATCTTTGAGAATTTCATTCTCATTTTTGATGTGCCCATTCAACAATTCTGTTCCGTTACCATCCCTCCTCAATATACTGACCCCAGTTAGTGGAGGAACGGGGGTTCTCTCTTCTCTTTCGAAGTTGTTCTCTCTAAAGTTTCCATATAACTGGTGATTTGTTGAGCAGTGATCAATCCTTGTGGGTGCTCTTCATAAAAAATATTCATCATCATACTCTTCATGGATGTTTCTTCATCTTCAATATTGATTACCTCTGCTTGTTTGATTGATGTTTTCTTCAGTTTTCTTTTAATCCGTGGCTTCTCCCAAGTTGAGAGGACCTCTTCCTTTTCTTCATAACATTCCCTTGATTATTCTCTTTTCCTTTAGTTGCCTCTGATTCGTAGTCAACTTCTCCAAAATTACTTCCTCACTTCTTTTCTTGAACTGGCCTGTCACTTTCTACCTTTTCCGGAGTCCTCCATTTCCCCTACTTTTTTGCGGGCTGTGTCTGTGATAGTTCTTTTGTTTTCTTAAAATGATTTTTACGAAGAATCATCCCATGTATCATTTGATTTAGACAGATGATGCTCAATTAAACCTTGACTAACCCATGATGACACAAAGTTGTTTCAAAACTCAATTTCTCCCATCATTGCAGGTCATTTTCTTCTCAAGATTAATACAAGAAATATGGTAGATTCAAATCTTCTCCTAGAAAATGCAATATTAGTCTAATATGGTAGACAGCAAAATGTCCCATATCTACCCTCACATGTAACAAAAATTCTTGTAAAAGAAGTAGCATGTTTCTCCATTTGCTTTTCTTAGTTGCATCAAATTTTTGAACACACTAACATCCATATTTGGTGATTTTTTAAAATTTGTTTTCATGAGTCATTGTGGAATTCCCTATTTTTAAACCATTCTTCTCGCTCGACAATCCCGTAGCCTCCGTTATAAAAACTTCGTAATAGCAAACTTGACATCCCCTATCTCAACTTTCAAGATTTTGAAATGATCTCAAATGTTTTGGTTACTTCCTATGGAAGCCATTGCTCTTTCAAGAATTGGGCCATCCTATTTGTTGTAACATCTTCCTTGCATTGTGGGTAACCTTTCAATATTTTTGATCCTGTTGTGCTCACTCCTTACGTAAGGAAACCTAAGATGTTTTTTTCAATATCAAATTAATACTCTACCTAATAAAACAATGTCTTTTACTTTCGGACTAAAATGGCTTTCAAGCTTCAAATGAAAATGGTTTAATTTTGAAGGACATACCTTTGATTTATAATAAGAACAATCTTCAAAACTTCCGGTTGGTATGCCTTTGTTTGATAATGAAGAATGCCTTCAAACCTCGGATCGATGTGGCGCTCGTTGAACTTTCTTGGAGAGACATGAAAGCAATTTCCACCGAGCTAATATGTCTTCGAGTAGATACAGATGGTTTCAAGTTTTTTTGCAATACTGTTTTTGGTAATAAGATTTCCAACTCAATCAACGAAACATTGCTTTAGTAACAACAAGACTAAAACTTAACCGTTCTATAGCAAATGGTATGCTCAATTTTAGCACTGTTTTCCGGTAGAAACAGTTTTTAAAATTTCTACACGGCCACCGTGTTGACAAGGAACACCAAATTCTGCTTCTCGTATGATATGCTATCTCGTTCATTGAGTCTTTCACACCGTTATGCTTCCAATTTCATTTTCCGTTCGCTCTCGATGATAATAATGCTTCTCGCTTCGAATGGAATATCGAAGCACAATGACGTTATGGCAATGGTCACGTACAGGTGGTGGAGTGAGGTGAGGATTGCATTAATGATTTGAGGAGACGCGAGGACGATTACCAGGAAAAATCTTCATCATTAAAGAACTTGGTTAAGAGTCGGGAATTTCAAATGTCACGTTTTCTACCGCTCAAATGCTATCGGATGGAAAATTCGAATCGGAATATTTTAACACAAAGTTTATAGAGGGTTTGTTTGGTGTTCGATCAATAAAACAATTAAAACAACCGTAATAATTCCACAACTACACTATGCCAAATTTTATGAATTGCTACCGTAATCGAAGTTTGTTACCTCTCTTTATTTGATGTCTGTGGTAGCTTCCTTGTCTTCTCCGTCTTTATCTTTGGAGGAATCTTTCTACAATTTTTCTCTTGATATTTTTGATTCATGAACGACCGGATCACTTTGTTGTACCTCGATGTCCGGTTGATGCCTTTCTGTGGTTTATAGGCGAAAGACTGCTTGCCCACAGTAAAAGGTGATCAGATGCAAGAATGTCCATCGAGTCACAGAATGCCTCAGAGAACACTTTCAAACATGAAAACAAAATGTTTCTGGAGGATGAAGAAATGTTGCAGGAAAATGATGAAATGATGATGGATTGGTGTAAGTGATAATGGAATAAGAATGGATTCACTACAGAATGAAGGAACATAAGGGTCAGCATCGCAACTAGCATATTTTTGTCTACTTTACAGTAAGATATCAAATTCTATGTTTTGACATGAAAATGAAGTGAATGAAGATGGAGTGAAATGAATGGGATGTGGAATGGAGTGAAATGAATGATGGATGAGATGAAGTATGGATGGATAGTGAATGGAGTGAGATGAAATGAATCATAAGTACTATGGCACCTAATTTATGATTTTTATAATAAAATTTTCATTAGAAAACAAAAATGGGAAAAAGTTATATGCTTAGACTCGATTTTCACTTATCTTTCCGTATAAACATGCCAATCAAAAGGATTGGTTTCTATGTTTATACCTTTATTTTATTTTTATTTTTTTTTTATTTTTATTTTTTATTTTTACTTTTTTCAAAAGAGAAATGCTTTCCAGAAAATTTAATCGAGTTGATGAAGAAGAGAGACTCTTCTTCAATAACTTCACATCATTGTCTCCTTGGAACTTCTCGACAAACTCTCTCTCGAGAGTGGCTTGTGGTATACTTACCATGGCCATTCACAAGAAAAGTGACCTCCTCTTCATCTACATAGTTCGATTTCATCGCTCATTATCAAAAATTCGAACAACTTACATGGCCCAAGCCAATGTGTCTGAAATTTCCTTGAAAATCCTTGACCTCGAATCAAAACAAGAGAGCCCAATCATCTTCTTTAAATTTCTTCTCTTTTGATGTACTTGTCATGCCATAGCCTTTCGTCGTTGACCAGACTTGTTTTCTCGAACGCATCTTTATCCGATCTCATCTAATTCATTAATTTGCTCCACTATGCTTTTGTGCTTCCGTTAGATCAAGTCCTAGCCGAACCGGCCATCTGAATGTTTGACGGAACCCCAGAAACAAAACTTGCTTTCCATAAACAAGCTCATAAGGAGTATGGGCTCATTGTGGTTTCTCCATGTAGTTCTATAGGCCCAAGGCGTTCGTGAAGCCTATCTACCCAATCTCTTCTATGCAGAAGGAACAGCCTTGTTAGGATCATTGTGACTTTTATTAGTGGATTCTACTCGACTACTCTGTTTTGGATGATATGAGTAGATGTTCTATGTCCGATTTTGTACTTCATCATTTGCTCCACTAGCCTCAAGGTAAATTGAGCTCTCGTATCTGTAACAATTTCCCTTGGGACACCAAAACGATAAAAACATTCCTCAAAAAGAAAAGTAACTACACATGATCTAATAGCAACAAGTAATGGTTTAGCTTCACCCACTTAGTAAATACAATCAGCAAAATAATATGTATTTCTTTTGTCTTGATGGAGGACTATTAGTCCCACAAAATCCGTTGCCCATTTTTCAAAAGGTTCAATGTATTCGAGGTTGTAATGGCATCTCTACCTCGATGAGGAAGGTTTCTACCTTTGGCAATCGTCACACCTTTTCGACATATTCCCTTGCATCTTTAACAAAGATGGCCAACAATATCCCACCACAGATCTTATAGGTCGAAGCCTTTCATTCCAAAGTGTCCGCCACAAGGTTCATCATGACATGCCTTGAGAATTTCAGCATCTTCATTCGACGAACACACCTTCTAATGATCAAATCGAATTCCATTTTGTACAACTCATTAGCCACCCATGAATATCTTGCACTATCAATGATTTTTCTTTATCCTCAGTATTCATAATCGAATAAAACTTTCTCAAATCTGTAACACTAGGGGCAATACTGTAAAGTAAAACCATGGAGTTTGAGTAGAAATCGCAAAAGATATTCACTGTGAAATTGATCTTCAAATTTATGTCATTCCTTGATATTTCAATTCTAGATGTGAAGCTACCATGTTGTTTTGCTTTTCTCTAGCCATCTAGAATAGTAATGTTGAATTCTTGCAATTATAACAACTATCTTATAACTTCTACCATTAGTGATTGATTTATTCATTAAATATCTAATGATAAAATAATGATCATGCTATGAATAAAAAGTTCATAATTAAGTATAGTGTCTAAATTAATAATGGCATGAACAACAGCCTAAAAACTTTTTTCGCCACATGTGATAGTTTAACTCCACAGAGTCAAATTTCACCGACATAACAGATGGCATAGAATCATCTTTCCGTTCCAACATCGCTCTCGCAGTCAGACGGCGCATCTCACGCAGACATGAAAAGGCACTTCAACAGGGGTCCCTTGTTGTTAGTGCCTGGTAAATTTTGGTTTTCATGTTTCAAAGCTAAATCGGCACCGGCAAGTCTACCTAACCACAACTGTGACACCCAGAGGAGATGTTATTTTGTGTTTTTCTATAAATCTCCTATAGTACCGTAAATCCTAGAAAACTTTCTTACATCTTTGACAATTCTTGGAATGGATAGGTTAGAAATGACTTCAACTTTCGCTCATCAACTTAATCCCATCCCCCTAAATATGGTGCCCTAAAACAATACTCTTCAAAGAACATCATAAAACATTTTTCAAGACTAAGAGAAAGGTTTGCTTCTCGATATCTTTTTTTGGAAGACTTTTTCCAAGTTTTCAGCCTCTTCAAATGTATCCCCATAAAACCTAGGGGACCATCCATGCATACTTCCTCACATGCTCATGTATCGTACTCTAAAATTCTATTACTCATTTCTTTGAACAAGAGGTATTGCATAATCTAAATGGTAACATTTTGGAGGCATAGGTACTCCAAGGACAAGTAAATGTGGTTTTATCTTTGGCTTCTAAGAAGTGCTACTTGGATTTGATTGTAACCACTAAATCCATCCGAGAATGAAAGCATTTTTTACCTGCTAATGTATCTAATACTTGGATCTATGAAAAAGGTAAGGGAAAATGGTCTTTAAGAGTAGCTTTATTCAGCTTTTAGGTCAACACACACCCTCCATTTTCCATTTTTCTTAGGTACAATTACTAAAGGAAACCCACCCACTATCTGAATAGGATAGATGAAGTTAACATTTAACAATTCTTGTAATTCTTCCTTGGAGCACTTCTTGGGAAGATTTGGATTCATCCGATGGAGGTTGTCTCGATTGGTTTGCAATTTGCCTCCACATGCATGTGATGAGTACAAGTCTTGGGACTTATCTCCTTTCATGTCAAAGGTATTCTCATGTACATGTAAGAATGTCTTCCGTAATACTTTGACTAGTTCTTCTTGTTGAGACTTTTTCCTGTGTTTTTGTTTGTTCAAGGTCTTGTTCAGAAAAATTTTCACTTAGAACTCATGCCAAATTTGTCTACAGAATGAAGAGACATCCTGCTCAGATGATGAAGAACCCAATATTGGATTTCTTGAATGATTCTGTCACAGATCTAGAGAAGATCAAAAATTTTCTTAGAGTATTCACATATCCAGATTATCTTCACTAATTTCCAAATCAGGAAGAGTGGTTATAAATATTTCTCATCCTTTCATTCATTGAGTGCTATCTAGATCAGAATTGTCTCAATGGAGGATATAAAGTGAATTTCCTTGTTGAACTTCCACCGAAATATACATATCACCGGACCTACAACTAATAAAAGCATCACCGTAGCCAACCAAGGTCTTCCCCATGACAGGATGGGCCTCCTAGATTATTCTTGGGTGTCAGGATCAAGTGAAATCCATGGTGGTACCCCAAGAGTCTAGTGACACCGGAATGTCTTCTATTACCCTATCCGGTTCGACTCGCATCTAATCGCTAGTTGTAATAGTGGGTAAGAGAAGATTAGGAAGTTTGCATTTTGTCCATGATTTGTCTACTTATGATATTTATTGCTTCCTAAGTCAATGAGTGTGTTTTGAATTTCAATTCCATTGATGTGAATTTTGAACTTGATTTCCTCTTCGGTCGAAGGTATTTTGAATAGTAGTTCCAATGGTATCATAATATCCTTATTTGTCCTGGGCTTCGCCTGAATTTTCTTCGTTTCTTTATTCTTTTCTTGTTGTTCTATACCAACCTTTATTGTTTTGGCTAAAATTGGGATTTCCTCGATGGCTTAAAATAATGGAATTTAATGCAAATATCAATTCATCCAAGAAATCATAATTAGCAATTATTATTTGTTTTTCTACACCTTTAATACCCAGTAATCTTCCTAGCGGGAGGTATAGGGGTTAAGATGTGATGGTTGCTCTAATATCGGAGTTGGGCTTATTGGACTTTTTGTTTCGCTTTTCAATGTTTTGGCCTCGAAAGGATGTTTCTTCCTCAAGAATTTTATTAACTCGTAGGGAGTCTTCTTAATTATCTTGTTCTTCGTATGATCGTTGCATGTTTCCTCTTCTCGTTATCCTTCTGCACTCTAAGTTGAACATCACTAAGGTCCAGAGTGAGTGTCTGAAATAAGTTGGAAATTGTTGTCTCTTCTATCATGTATGTAATTCGGGGCCCTGGCTATTGGGGCTCATGGTCGAGCCGGTAATTGATTGGATTGAGGAATGGTAATGGAAGTGGTTGATTTTGATGAGGTTGGTTCGTATGATGTTGTTGAGAATTTTGGTTGAAAATTTTGTTGAATATTTTGAGGAAAATTTTGTGATATGGTGGATAATTACATGGAGAGTATCTTCCATAGGGACTTCGATCTCTCAGCCTAAGCTTAAGAGATTGATTTTGAAATTGGGGCCAAGGTCACGCGAAGAATTCCGAAGGTGAGGTTGACGACATTTGATCATGAAATCCCGTGTCCTAGATCCCCCGCCAAGGTTCTCTAGATACAAAATAAGAGATTCGTAACCGTAGGAGTTTCTTCTTGAAAACAAAACTTCTAGACTAGGAATAGAAGGACAATTTTTGGTCTCATGTTTTCGCAACAAACAATGGGTGTTTCCTCATAACTTTTACATCCATAATTTCTGCTGCATGTTTCTTCCTACATTTGGGACAAAAGATCACAAGGCATCGTATCTGGCCTTTGTTTGTTTTGTATCTTCGAGGGTACCTATTTGTTCACCAAGACCCTCAAGATGCTTATCAAAAATCACTTCACATGTGTCCTATTTTCTCATCTACTTACCGTCCCGTACAGTATTTACTTGTTTCTTGCACATAGATCTCTTGGACCTTCGACAATGGATTTCCTCCTGAAAGGTTGATACATAACTCAGTATACTTGCATGTGAGTTGTGATATATCCTCTTTCCCATCATAAATATGATATCCAACCATTCATCCTTCTAATGGTTTTTAACAAAAGAGCTTTTAAAGTGTCTTGATCTAGGTTTGCATTTGTGCCTTTTTATGTTGTATTTAAATCTTTCCAATAAATTTTCCAAGTTTTCATCTTCTTTGGTAACATCTTGAACACTTCTTCCCGCTTATCAACCGTCAAGCCAATAATCTGGGCAAGTATCTCTCTAGAAATTCTTGTTTTCCGCGTTCCCATGTCCTAATGGAACCACTGCTTAAGTTTCAGCAACCACTTTCAACGTCGCTCCTTTCGCAGTTGAAGGAAACAATTTCAATTTTTGGGCATCTGGAATGTAGTCACAAGTCCTAAGGCGTACTTCAAATTCGAACAAGAAAGTTTCCAGATCTCTACGAAGTCCATAGGTTTTCCCATGATGGCATATGAAAATGTTTTTCATGGTTGTATTGGTTTCCTCCACCGAAGTATAGGAACCCAAAAGAGCTTCCTATTCCACTTCCTTCTCCATCCCGCACCTCTACCCTCCTCTTTCTCCTTCTCTCTGATTTCACCTCTACTCTCCTCCAAATGTGTTTCTCTTCTCCATTAACAACTCTTCTCCTCCTTCTTCTCATGGTTGACTCTTCCGTGCTAGAAGATTTGTATCCTCAACAAAAGTTTTTTGGACTAGCCCTATGGCAGTTCACGGATGAAGTGGAAGGTTTCTCTACTGGAATAGGTGACCCTAGATCTTCTGAAGCTCCGTGATCAAGAAAGGATGGAAGATGGGTTTGAGTTGAAGTGCACTAGTTCGCATCTAGATTAGCCTGCGGTGTTCAGATGTCAAACTTATGTCGCTTATAATCTTCCTTGAATCTTCTCCCTACGCATAAAATTGTTTTTGGATGTTGAAGAAATGTTGTTACCTAGTTTTCATCGCCCCGCAACGGCGCCAAAATGTTGTGTCTCAATCTAGTCTCCAAACTGTAGTTCATTTAATTGTCAACTAAAGATTTGTAAAACCTACTGTCAATGTACCATATACCTAGGTGCTTGTTTCTAGTGCGTTGTGTGTAGTGTTTGTGATGTTTTGTCTTTATGTTGATTTAAGACAAGCCTTTGGTCTTTGAAGTTTTGTGTTTACAATGAAAGTGCCTAGGAAACTAATGAAAAGAAATTGTGAAGTCAAAAACAGCTTGAGCCTAATGTATGGAATGAAAATGTAATCAAAAATACTGAAGCAACATCTAAACTATGACCCAATAGAAACAAAAGCCTAATGATGACTTTCAAACAAATGACACAAACTAGACTTTGAGAAATGATCACTTAAATATGCAAATTTTCTAACCAAATAATAGACACCAATCATGATGCAACATTCTATTCTGCCTATCTATTCTCCATGACTAATTCCTAGTTCTATTTCCTCGTACCCTCATTTGAATGTTGTTGTTTACACTTCAAAGAGTTATTGGTTTCTTTTCTGTGCACTCGTTGAGGAAGAGCTCGTTTATGGTGATGTACTCATACAGATACCGTACCTTGAAATGATGTTATCTTTCTGTTCCTAAGGTTATGGATCATCGATGGTTTTCGGTACTGAAAAGATATTTGTAAATAATGGTTATCGTCTTATGAGTCCTATCAATTAAAGCAGACGATCGTGTAAAGGTGACAAATGTGACTATGAGATATACAATGAATTATCGAAGAAGGAGCTTTTAAGATGCTTCTAAAATAGAACAATGTTAAAACTACAAGCCATCATCAAACTTTGAAACGAAGTAGCCGACATGAATTAATGCAAAATGAAAACTCCTATATCTCTAATTATCATACCATTCTATGAAGTTACACAATCAGCTTTGTTCATCATGAGTGATATTTTGGAAAGTTCTTCTCAGGAAGAGGTAGAAGCCCACCCATCGTGGACTTGTATGCAATTGAAAGAAAATAATCGAAAAGCAAAATGAAACTAAGTTGCTCACTTGCCACTACATTCTGAACTTTCTTAAGGATGTCTTGGAAGGATTTCTTTCAGAAGAGTGATTAGGACAAGGCAAACTTGATAGTGAAGACTAAAACTACAACTAATTCTTATGATACTATACTTATCATCATTCATTGTTATGATCTGTTGGAAGAATGTCTTCTTGTGAAAGAACTGAATGAATATAACTAAGGTGACTAGCGTTAAAACAACATAACCCTATCCCACAGCATCATAGTCATTAAATATTCATCATTTTAATTTAATACAAAGTGTCTTCTTTGTGAAGAACTGGAACGAATATGACTACGTAGCTAATAAAACAAATACAAGTTTAACCCTATCCCACAATACCATAGTCATTTAAACATTCATCATTTTAATTTATTGGGAAAGTGTTCTCTTTGTGAAGAAATCGTAACGAACATGACTAAGAAGAGCTAGTTAGAAACAAATATGCGCTTAACTTCCTATCCTACAATACTATAGTCATTTAAACATTCATCATTTTGATTCTGATTGGAATATGTCTTTACAAGAACTAGAATGAGTAACAATACAAGATATAAAACAAAACAACTAATTCAATAGGCATCGTAAAGACAAATTTATAGGAAAAAAAAAAAAACTTATTCAGTTTACGCAAAGAAATCTGCCTATGTGTTGTGGCTCTACCACCGACGGCATTCAATTTTTTCACCAACTGTCAGCTCTTTCAAGATAATTTCGTCTGTCTTCCATTAACGATGCAATAGTTTGAACACAATGCTCGTGTTCAAAGACGTAACAGCGTAGTTTTCACAAAATCTAGCGTTAAATCTAATACAAAATTTAACTAAGCTCTTAGGCTCATTTTAAGAGTTTACAAAGTAAATGCAAGTAACAATAATTACAATAATTTAGGAATGATGTCTTTCCTTATCCAAATCATTCTCCCAGAGTCCTTGAGGTGGTCACAAGAAAGAGAAAAGACACCTTTTGACCCAGACACCCAGTAGGAGTCTTCTTTCACAAATGTGTTCTCACGTGCATAACCGTACTTCCGTAATCTATTTCTCTTTCCATGACGCAGCAACACACCATGTAGGTACGACGTGGACTGCGTTTGTACATATTTTTCCTCACAGGCCACCTGGAATATGCTCAAACATGTTGGTAGTCACACCCAGCGGTTAGCTACGATATCGCATTCGGTGTTTAGTTCCTACCAAAAATGCTTAACAATGGCAACAATCACAAAATTCAACAAGTCACCACAAGTGTAAACTATTCTGTATAATTTTAATTATTTTTATCGTATCAATTAAGCCAAAAATAGAAAGGACAAGGGAAAATGAGGTAAAATGAGGTGAAGGAAAGTACAAATTTGAGGCTCAACACATTTCCATCGTCGTCTTCTTTTGCATGTCCCCATGCAAATTATCCTATGAATTCTCGAGGCTTCCCAAGGACATCTAATCTCTTCTTCTCCTTCTTCGTCAAGCTAGAGGCCTTCCGGGTTTCCCCGATCACAAGTTTGGAACGTAGGTCAGGAGTGCCTCGATCAACTTTTTGTTCCTTGTCTTCATCTTCTCATTGGTCCTCTCCACTTTGTCTATAAGGCAGACAAGGTTGAGTTCATGTCACTTCGAGCTTGATTTGATCTTGAGAATTTCATTTCATTTTTGATGTGTCTATTCAACAATTCCAACTCATACCATTCCCTCCTCAATATATCAATTTCAGCTAGTGGAGGACCTGGGGTTCTTCTTCTTCTCGGTTGTTCTCTCTAAAGTTTCACACAATCATAGATTTCCTCGTTGAGCAGATCAATCCTTGTGGGCGTTTCTCTACAAAAATCTTTCATCATCATACTCTTCCATGGATGTTTCTTCATCTTCAATATTGATTACCCCCCGTTTGTTTGATTGATGTTTTTCCAGCTTTTCTCCTTTTAATCCGTGGCTTCTCCTGAAGTTGAGGACCCTCCCCTTTTCTCTACAACAGTATTCCTCGTATTATTCTTTCCTTGCTGACTTCTTGATTCGAGTCAATCTCTTCAAAATTACTTCTCAACGTTTTCGAACCGGTTTGGTTACTTTTACCTTCCGGATCTCCATTTTGGCTTCTTTTATGGCCGTGGTTCGGTGATAGTTCTTTGTTTTCTTCAAATGATTTCTTGTCAAGAAATCATCCCATGTATCATTTGATTTAGATAGATGATGCTCAATTAAAATTTTGACTAACTTCCATGATGATAAGGTATTGTTCTAAAATCGAATTTTCTCCGAACACAAGAAGCCATTTTCGTACTTTGATACAAGAACATGTGGTAGATTCAAATCTTCCTCCTAGAAAATGCAACATTAGTCTAATATGGTAGACATAAAATGTCCTATATTCACCCTCACATGTAACAAAATTTTGTAAAAAGAAGTAGTATGTTTCTCCATTTGCTTTTCTTATATCGATCGTAAATTTTCTTGAACACACTAACATCCATATTTGGTGATTTTAAAATTTGTTTCCATGAGCTGTCAGGAATTCCCTATTTTTAAACCATCTTTCTCGCTCCGGACAACTTCGTAGCCTCCGTTTACAAAATTTAAGAAAAACTTGACATCCCTTATCTCAACTTCGTACCTTGAATGATCTTCGGCAAATGTTTTGTTATTTTCATAAGCCATTAAATTTTTCCAAGAATTGAAGCCATCCTATTTGTTGTAACATTCCCTTGCATTGTGGGTAACTTTCTAAATATTTTGATCCCACGGTGCACTACGATGAAAAAATCCTATGATGTTTTTTTCAACATCAAATTAATACTCTACCCACAAAACAATGTCTTTTACTTTTAATTAAAAATGGCCTAAGCTTCCAATGAAAATGGTTTAATTTTTGGGTTGACATACTCTTGATTTATAATATGTCATAATCTTCAAAATTTCTCGTTGGTATGTAGTTTTTGTTTGAGCAATGAAGAATGCTTCTAAATCTCCTGGATCGATGTATTCGTTGAACTTTGGAGAGATATGACAATTTCAATTTTCTAGCTAATATGTTCTATAGACAATGGTAGATGGTTTTGTTTTTTTGTGCAATACTCGCTTCTTTTGGTAACAAAGAAGACTTAAACTCAATCACCGAAAAACACTTTGCTTAGTAACAACACGCCCAAACTCAACTTCTCCGTCTCCGATAGCAAATGGTATGTCGACCTTAGTACTGTCATAGCAACAGTTTTTTAAATTCCACACGGCCACACCGTGTTGATAAAGAAAATGCTCCAAACTGCTTCTCAAAGATATGCTATCCGTTCATTGAGTTCTCACACCGTTATGCTTCCACCTACCCTTCGTTCGCTTCGATGACAATAATGCTCGCTTCTCGACGTAACATCACACAACGTACGTTATGGCAAATGGCCGCGCAGCAGAGTGGTGGGAGGAGGTGATATCAGCCACGATTTGAGGAGACGGCGTAGATTTATTACGACGGCAAGAAAATTCTACCGTCAGAAGAACTTGGTTAAGAGTCGTAACTCAAATGCTTTCGTCGTTTCACCGCTCAAAATGCTACTTGATGGAAAATTTGAATCGAATATTTTAATACAAAGTTTATAGAGGGTTTGTTTGTGTTTGATCATTAAAACAATTAAAACAACTCTTCGAATAATTCCACAACTACACTATGCTAAATTCTTTATGAATTGCCATCGTAATTTAAGTTTGTTACTCTCCGCCTTTATTTGATGTTTGTGTAGCCTTTGTCTTCTCTCGCTTATCTTTGGAGGAATCTTTTCACACCCTTTTCGATATTTTTGATTCACAATTCACCGGATCACTTTGTTGTAATTTATGTCTCCAATGTTGACGTTTGTGGTTTATAGCCGCCAAAAGATCACGCCCGGGCAGTAAAGGTGACCGTACGTGCACGTTCCATCGTAGCCGCAGGACCACCCTCAGAGAACATCAAACATGAATGAAATGTTTCGGAGGATGGTGAAATGTTTGCAGGAAAATGATGAAAAATGATGATGGATTACATGATAATGGAATAAGAACATCTACCATGGAATGAAGGAATACAAGGGTCGTATCGTAACTATGGTATATTTTTATTCACTTGCGCAAGATATCAAATTCTATGTTTTGACATGAAATGATGAACGTAAAGATGGAGTGAAATGAATGGATGAATGGATAAATGTGAATGATGGATGAGACAAGTATGGATGATATGAATGGAGTGATGAAATGAATCAGCAAGTACTATGGCACCGAATTTATGATTTTTATAAAGGAATTGCGCAGAACAAAAAATGTAGTGTTAGAGTGTCATGAGAGACCGATTTTCACCCTATCTTTCGTATAAACATGCCAATCTCGTTGATTGGTTTTCATGTTTTCTACCTTTATTTTATTTTTATTTTTTTTTATTTTATTTTTTATTTTTATTTTTTCAAAAGAGAAATGCTTCAGAAAATTTAATCAAGTTGATGGTTAAAGAGAGACTCTTCTTCATTAACTTACATCATTGTCTCCTTGGAACTTCTCGACAAACTCTTCTTCGGGAGAGTGGCTTGTGGTATAGCCTTCACTATGGCCATTCACAAGAAAAGTGACTCTCCTCTTCATCTATAGTTCCTTTATTTTTAACGCTCATTACTGCACCCGAACAACTTCATAAGGCCCAAGCCAATGTGTCCGAAATTTCCTTGAAAATCTTTTTTGAATTTCGAATCAAACAAGAGACGCCCAATTACCCCTTTAAATTTCTTCTTTGATGTACTTTCTGTCATGCCACATAGCCCTTTATCGTTGGACTAGACTTGTTTTCCAATCGTATCTGTCCGATCTCATCTAATTCATTAATTTGCTCCACTATGCTTTTTGTGCTCGCTAGATCAAGTCCTAGCCGAATCGGCCATCTTGAATGTTTGGATTCGGAACTTCCAGGAAACAAAACTTGCTTTCCACAATGCTCATATGAGTATGGTCTGCTGTGTTTCTCCATGTAGTTCTACAGTCCACAAAGGTTTGGTGAAGCCTATCTACTCAATCTCTTCATGTAGACGAATACCAGCCTTTGTTAGGATTCCTTCAATGACTTTATTAGTGGATTCCACCTTGGCTCTGTTTTGGATGACATGAGCAGATGTTCTATGTCCGATTTTGTACTTCATCATTTGCTCCACTAGCCTTGATGTAAATTGAGCTCTTGACCGTAACAATTTCCTTGGGACACCAAAACTATAAAATATCTCAAAAAGAAAAGTAACTACATATGATTCATTAGCACAAGTAATGGTTTAGTTTACCCACTTAGTAACATAACCGTTGGCAACTAATATGTATTTCTTTGTCTTCGAAGTGGAGTGGGATTAATAGGTCCTATAAAATCTGTTGCCCATTTTTCAAAAGGTTCAATGTGTACCGAGGTTGTAATGGCATCTCACCTCGATGAGGTTTCTACCCTTCGCAAATCGCTACACCTTTTTGACATATTCCTCGTACTCCTGAATAAAGATGGCTAACAATATCCTAAATTAAGGATCTTATAGGTCGTTCTCTCTTATCCGCAAAGTGTCCGCTACGTTGTTCATCATGACATGCCTTGAGAATTTCAGCATCTCTATCTTCACGAACACACCTTCTAATGATCAAATCGTAACCGTTGCCTTGTAACCTATTAGCGACCCATGAATATCTTGCACTATCATTAATGATTTTTTCTTTTATCCCTCGTATTCATAATTGAAGGAAACTTTCCGAAACTAAATAATTAGCAATATCGTTAAAACCATGGGAGTTTGAGTAGAAACTGCAAAAAGATATTCATCAGGAAATTGATCTTCAACCGGAGTGTCATCTTTGATATTTTGAATTCTAGACAGGAAGTCAGCCACATTGTTTTGTTTTCCAGGCCTATCTAGAATAGTAATGTTGAATTCTTGCAATAATAACAACCATCTTATAACTCTACCATTGGTGATTGATTTATTCATTAAATATCTAATGGCAGAATGATCAGTGTGAATAAAAGTTTCATAGCCTGTTATATAGTGTCTAAATTTGTTAATGGCATGAACAACAGCTAAAAACTCTTTTTCAGTTACAGTATAGTTTAACTCTGCAGGAGTCAAATTTTTACCGATATAATAGATGGCATAGGGAATTAAATCTTTCCATTTAACATCGCTTTCCCAGAGTCAGACGTAAGCATCCGCGAGATATGTGAAAAGGTAATTTCAAAGCTAGGTCTCTAATATAGGTGCTTCTTAAAATTTTTTGGTTTTCGGTGGTTTCAAAAGCTGATTGACAATCAGGATCCCATTTAAATTCACAGTCTTTTGTAAGCAATTTGAAGAGTGGAGATGCTATTTTAGTGAAGTTTTCTATAAATCTTCTATAGTAACCAGTAAATTCTAGAAAACTTCTAACATCTCTTTGACAATTTGGAATAGGCAACTTGGAGATGACTTCAACTTTTGATCTATCAACCTTAATCCCATCTCCTGAAATATGATGTCCTAAAACAATCCCTTCAGTAAATATCATAAAACATTTTTCATGGCTTAATGAAAGGTTTGTTTCTTTACATCTTATGAGAACTTTTTCCAAAGCCGGTAAAGCCCTTCAAATGTATCTTTATAAATCGTAAATTCATCTATGTATACCTACACAAACATATCGTATCGTGTACTTTCCAACATCGCTTGAACAAGCTGGCAGTATTGTACAATTCAATGTATAATACTTTATATAAGTACCCCAAGGACAAGTAAATGTGGTTTTATCTTGGTCTTCAAGTGCTACTTGGATTTGATTGTAACCACTAAATCCATCCAGGAATGAAAAGTACTTTTACCTGCTAATGTATCTAATACTTGATCTATGAAAGGTAAGGGAAAATGGTCTTTAAGAGTATCTTTATTCAGTTCTCGATAGTCAACACACACCCTCCATTTTCCATTTTTCTTAGGTACAATTACTAAAGGGGAAACCCACTGACTATCTGAAATAGGATAGATGAAGTTAACATTTAACAATTTTTGTAATTCTTCCTTGAAAATTTCCCTAAGATTTGGATTCATCCGTCTTTGAGGCTGTCTGATTGGTTTGCAATTTGCTTCTATATAGATGTGATGAGTACAAGTCTTGGGACTTATCCCTTTCATGTCAGTGTATTCCCATGCATATGCAGAAGAATGTCTCTGTAATACTTTGACTAGTTCTTCTTGTTGAGATTTTTCCAGGTTTTTGTTTATGTTCAAGGTTTTGCCTGGAAAAATTTCACTTGTAGAACTGCCAAATTTGTCCATAGAATGAAGAGACATCTTTCTAGATGACAAGAACTCAATATTGGATTTCTCTTGAAATGATTCTTGTTTGTGTTCTAGAGAAGATTCAAAATTTTCTAGAGTATTCAGAATTTGATTATCTTCACTAATTTCTGAAATTGTGAAGAGTGGTTGCAAATATTCTTCATCCTCTATCCATTGAGTGTCATCTAGATCTGTAATTGTCCTAGCTGGAGGATATAAAGTGAGTTTCTTTGTTGAACTTCCATCAGAAATATACATATCACCGGACCTACAACTAATAAAAGCATCAGCTGTAGCCAACCAAGGTCTTCCTAGTATAACAGGATGGCCTCCTAGATTATTCTTGGGTGTCAGGATCATGAAATCCACAGGGTACTCCCAAGAGTCTAGGGACACTTGAATGTCTTCTATTACCCCATCTGGTCTGATCACAGATCTATCTGCTAGTTGTAATAGTGTGGGTGTAAAGAGAAGATTAGGAAGTTTCAGTTTGTCCATGATTTGTCTACTCATGATATTTATTGCTGCTCCTAAGTCAATGAGTGTATTTTGAATTTCAATTCCATTGATATGAATTTTGACAACTGGATTTCCTGGGTCAAGGTACTTTGGAATAGTAATCTTACCCATCATAATATCTGCTATTTGTCCTACCAGTTGAATTTTCTTGGTTTCTCTTATTCTTTTCTTTGTTGTCTTCATACTCAACTCCTTTATTGTTTTGGCTAAAATTGGGATTTCCTTGATGGCTTGCAACAATGGAATTTTAATGCAAACATTTCGCAATTCATCCAAGAAATCATAATTAGGCACCATTATTTGTTTTTCTACACCTTTGTCAATTTGTAATCTTTCCGGAAAGGGAGGTATAGAAGTAGATGTGGATGGTTGCTCTAACATCGGAGTTGGGGCTTAGCTGGATTCTTTGTTTGGCCAATGTTTTGGCCTTGAAAGGACAAGCTCTTCCCAAGAATTCTTGAACTAAGGTAGGAGTCTTCTCCTCTAATTATCTTCGTTTTTCGTATGTTCATGGCATGCCTTCTTCCTCAAGCATCCTTCCGTACCTCTGTTGAACATCAATAAGGTTCAGAGGAGTAATTAAATAAGTTGGAAATTGTTGTCCTTCTATCATGTATGTATTCTGGGGGTTCTTATTATTGGGGTTTGGTATGGGCTGATCTGGTAATTGATCGGATTTTTGAGGGAATGGTAATGGAAGTGGTTGATTTTGATGAGGTTGGTTCAGATGATGTTGTTGAGAATTTTGTTGAAAATTTTGTTGAAGATTTTGAGGAAAATTTTGTGGATATGGTGTGGATACCGAGCACAGTGGAGAGTATTTCAAGTAGACCTCTCGTGACCTCAGCTCAAGCTGAGATACTTCTGAAATTAAAGCGATGTCACGTCAAGAATCCTGGCGGAGGTTGATTATACATTTGATCATGGAATCCTTGTGTCTGAGGTCCTTGCCAAGGTCTTCTAGATACAAAATTGAGAGACTCTGTGGAATCTGTAGGAGTTTCCTCCTGAAAGACAGCCTTGAGACTAGGAAGAGAAGGACAATTCTTGGTCTCATGTTTCTCAGAACAAATGACACAGGTTTCTACAACTTTTACATCCAAAGGACACTCTCTCAAGGCATGTTTCTTTCTACACTTGGGACAAAAGATTGCCAAGGCATCAGATTCAGCCTTTTGCTTGTTTTGTATCTTGAGGGTGTCTATTTGTTCACTAAGACTCCCTAAGATGTCAGATTTAAAATCATCAAGCATGTGTCCTATTTCTGATCTACTTACTGTCCCAGAAGCAGATTTACTTGCTCTTGCAAGAGCAGGATCTCTTGGACCTTTGACAGTTTTGGATTTCCCTCTGGAAAGGCTGATACATAACTCAGATATTTCAGGTAATGTGAGTTGTGATATATCCCCTTTTCCCATCATGTTAAGGATATCCAACCATTCATCCCTAATGGTTTTCAACAAAAGAGCTTTTAAAGTGTCTTGATCTAGGTTTTCCATTTGTGCCCTTTTATGTTGTATTTAAATCTTTCCAACAAATCTTCTAAGTTTTCATCTTCTTTTTGTAACATCTTGAACACTTCTTCCTTATGATTAACCGGCATACAATAATCCAAGTATCTCTCTAGAAATGCTTGTTTCATGTCTTCCCATGTCCTAATGGAACTACTGCTTAAGCTCATAAACCATTTCAATGCTGCTCCTTTCAGAGTTGAAGGAAATAATTTCAATTTTTGGGCATCTTGAAGGTAGTCATAAGTCCTACACAGTACTTCAAATTCGAATAAGAAAGTTTCAGGATCCTCAGTTTTAAGTCCATAGAAGTTCGGAAGGACAAAAGGTGAAATGTTTTTCATGGCTGTATTGGTTTCTCCATCAAGTATAGGGAACCCAAAAGAGCTTCCTATTCTACCTCTTCCTCCATCTGCACCTCTACCTCCTCTTCCTCCTTCTCCTCTACCTCTACCTCTACCTCCTCCAAATGTGTTTTCTCCATTAACAACTCCTCCTCCTCCTTCTTCTGCCATGGTTGACTCTCCTGTGGAAGTAGAAAGGTTTGTATTCTCAACAAAAGTTTTTGGATCCTCTTCTATGGCAGGTTCAATGAACGATGTAGCGGTTTTTAATGAACAGGGTGACCAGACCTTCGAAGCCTGGTGACGGTGAAAGTTGGGATGCAGAAATATGGCCTTAGTTGAAGGTGTGTCAAGTTTCGATCTAGATGAACAAGTGGGTGTTCAGATGTGGCCAAACCGAGCTTCCGTCGCTTATGTCCTCTCTAACTTTCCCTACGTACAACGAGCTTTTGGATGCTAAGAAACAAAGGTTACCTAGTTTTCGATCACGGCAACGGCGCCCAAAATGTTGTGTCCAATCCAAGTCTCCTAAACCGAGTTCATTTAATTGTCAACCAGGATTTGTAAACTGCTGAAGTGAAATGTACCATATGTACCTAGGTGCTTGTTTCCTAGTGCGTTGTATGTAGTGTTTTGTGATGTTTTGGTCTTTTATGTTGATTTATGATGTTTTTGGTCTTTGAAGTTTTATGTTTACAATGAAAATGCCTAGAAAACTAATAAAAAGAGAAATTGGTAACAAAAACACAATGAGCCTAATGTATGAACAAATGTAATCAAAACACCGACAAATATCTAAACTATGACCGACAGAAACAAGGCAAGCCTAATGATGACTTCTTAAATAAATGACACAAACTAGACTTTGAGAAATGATCACTTAAATATGCAAATTTTCTAACTAAATAGTTAGACACTAATCATGATGCAACATTCTATTCTAAGCTCATCTATTCCATGACTAATTCCTAGTTCTATTCTGCAATTTAATTTGAATGTCACAGAGCCTATACTCAAAGAGTTATTGGTTTCTTTTCAGGGTAATTCTGTTGAGGAAGAGCTATGTTTATGGTGATGGATTTGCAGAGATATTTCAGACCTTGAAATGATGTTATCTTCTGTTCCTAAGGTTATGGATCACTGATGGTTTTCAGAACAAAAAGATATTTGTAAATAATGAAGGCTGTCTTATGAGTCCTATCAACTAAAGTGATTTACTGTGCAAAGGGTGACAATGTGACTATGAGATATAAGTGCAATGAATTGATTTAAAAATGAGCTTAAGATGCTTCTAAACTAGAACAATGTTAAACCATAAGCCATCATCAAACTTTGAAACGAAGTAGCTGGACATGAATTAAATGCAAAATGAAACTCCGGAGCATTCTAATTATCATGCACTATTCTATGAAGTTACACAATCAGTTTGTTCATCATGAGTGATATTTTGGAAAAGTTCCTTCTTGTGGAAGAGGTAGAACAATTTTTACTGTGGACTTGTATGCAATTGAAAGAAAATGAACTGAAAGCAAATGAAACTAAGTTGTCACATCACAGTCATATCTTGAACTTCTTAAGGATGTCTTGGAAGGATTTCTTCTTGTGGAAGAGTGATTAGGACAAGTGCAACTGTGATAGTGAAGACTAAAAACTACAACTAATTCCTATGATACTATAGCTATTCATCATTCGTTGTTATGATCTGTTGGAAGAATGTCTTCTTGTGAAAGAACTGGAATGAATATAACTACAATATCTAGTTAAAACAAATACAACTCCTATCCTACAGTACCATAGTCATTAAACATTCATCATTTTAATTTATTGGCAAAATGTCTTCTTGTGGAAGAACTGGAACGAATATGACTACAGTAGCTAGTTAAAAACAAATACAAGTTTAACTCCTATCCTACAATACCATAGTCATTAAACATTCATCATTTTAATTTATTGGCAAAGTGTCTTCTTGTGGAAGAACTGGAACGAATATGACTACAGTAGCTAGTTAAGAACAAATGCAAATTTAACTCCTATCCTACAATACCATAGTCATTTAAACATTCATCATTTTAGTCTGTTGGAAGAGTGTCTTCTTATGGAAGAACTAGAATGAGTACGACTACAGTATAGAAAACAAAACAACTACTAATTCAAATGCAGAACGTAAAGACAGCTAGGAAAAACTTATCTAGTTTACGCAAAAGAAATCAGTTCAAGGGGCAGGGGCCCTCTACCACTTGACGGCATTCAACTTCAAAATTAAATCACGTCTTCAAGATAATTTTGTCTGCTCCATTAACGATGCAATAGTTTGAACACAATGCTCTGTGTCTTCAAAGACGTAACACAGAGTTTTCACAAAATCTAGCAGCAAATCTAATACAAAATTTCTAACCAAGCTCTCGGCCTACTCAAGAGTTTATAAAGTAAATGCAAGTAACAATAATTACAATAATTTAGGAATGATGTCTTTCCTTATCCAAATCATTCTAGGAGTCCTTGAGGTGGCTGCGTGAAAGAGAAAAGACACCGGACCCAGACACCCTAGTAGGGAGCCCTTTTCACAAATGTTCCCACGTGCATAACCGTACCTGCATCTATTTCTCTTCCATGACGAGCAACATACTCATGTAGGCACGACGTGGACTGCGTCGAGACAGTGCATTTTTCTCTCAAGAGGCCACCTCTAGTTATGCTCAAACATAAAAGGTAGTCGTGCAGTAATCGCCGTTAGCTACACGTCTTGACTCGCAACTTGGGCTCCACAAAATGCTTAAGCCATCACAACAATCACAAAATTCAACAAGTCAGTCATGTAAACCATTCTAGAAGTAATTTTAACTATTTTTATTGATCAATTGGGTTTAAAATAGAAAAGGACAAGGGAAAATGAGGTAAAATGAGGTGAAGGAAAGTACAAATTTGAGGCTCAACAAGGAGGCTCACCAAATATAAAAGGAAGGAATAGCATCAAAGGAGAATCATTCATGTATTCAGATATTTTGGTCTAGAGACCAATTGCATACTTCAGTTGTTTAGCCGGAGTTGCTGCATTGCTTAGTGCAAGGAATTCTTGTGCAGGAATTCCATCCTCTCTTGAGATCAGCTTGCTTAAGGGATCAAAGGGGAGTGATTTGAGCTTCATTTCAGTATTTGGCTTGAGGCCATTCCTTCACATTCAGCCACAGTGCAGTCTACTTCAGAAAACTACGTCCTTGATGCAGGGGCAGCAACAATAGTTTTGCACCCTTTGATTTTGTGTTCATCTTGTAAGAGGAGGTGCTTATTTCCCTCCGGGAGTTTGTTAGAGAGGCCTTCGGCGATATTTATGTATTATTCAGCTCTGATATGTTATATTCAGTCATTTTTAATTCATATTTGCTGTAGAATGCGTTATTTTCTGCAGTCCTACCTTTTGTACATGCATTTTGCCGGAAATCTCGTCGGGAGCCTTGTTTCTACTGTATAAGTAATTAAACCTCCATTTCTTTGCTGTGTGATTAATATAAGTTGTATATCAGACCTATTTATTTATTTTATGCAGAAAACCTCATGGGAATTACGCTCTCATTGTATTCAGAAATTTCTGTTTAGTAAAGTCATGGGAAATCAGTGTTTTCTAGCCTAGTCGGGAAAGTAGGAGCTGTTTAATATAGCTAGAAGCATTAGTTTGAGCTGAAATTTGGAGCATAGGTCCCTCATGACCTAAGATATCATATCCAGCTGTTTCCTCTGCTTATTGTTACGCTCATTTCTGAAAATAACATTTTTAGGGCATAAAACACCCTTTTCCCCCACTTTCCGGATCATGAAACACAGTAACAGTTGCTACTGTAAATAAAAATTATGTATATGTGTTTCTTATGTATATTTTAAGTTTATTCATCATAAAAGGACCGTTATACAGCTTATGCATTGCAGAGTTTCAGATTTGGAACATTACACAAATTGAGATAGTGAATAAATGTTTGGAAGAATATCTTTGTATTTTTGTATCTGATAAAAAAACACAATGGATCAAGTGGTTACCTCTCACTAAATGGTGGTATAACACTTCCTTCCATACTGCAGCAAAAATGACCCCATTTATGGCACTTTATGGATATCATCCACCATCCATCACATCATCTTTAAGAGAAAATTCTAAGGTTCAAGGAGTGGACGATCACGTCGAGCATAAACATGAAGTTCTCCAAATCTTAAAGGATAACCTAAATTTGGCACAAAATCGAATGAAACAACAGGCAGATCAACATCGCATCGAGATAAGTTTTGATGTAGGAGATTGGGTATTTTTCGACTACAACCATACAAAAAAATGTCCTTGAAGCAAGCTAAGAAGGAAAATAAATTATTTCCAAAGTACTATGGTCCTTACAAGGTGTTGAAAAATATTGGTACTATGGCATACAAATTGGAGCTTCTTGCTTCTTCGTGACTGCATTCGGTTTTCCTTGTTTCATGCTTAAAGAAGGTTATAGGTTAAAAAATTCTAGTTCAAACAATATTTCGAAAACTTGAAAAGGAAGGAAAAATCATATTGGAACCTGAAGCAGTCACGTAAGTAAGAACTCGACAGCTACAATATCGATCAATTTTAGAGTATCTCATAAATTGTTCGAACTTACCCACTGAAGATTCTACACGGGAGGATGATAATTTTATACAGAAGCACCTAGAGCTACTCAAGTGTTGAGGACAACCCTTTTTTTAAAAAGAGGGGCATGTTAGGTCCCGATATTACTAGTGTGGTCCCGTATTGTTGCTACTGTAGCCCCCTTATTGTTATTGTTGTACCCTTGTAACCCCAATATTGTTATTATTGTGCCCTTACATTATTATTGTTAGGTCGGCTAGGATTATATTGTGACCCCATGGACTCCTATATATAGAAGGAGGTTTTTTCATTTGAATCATCCAAGAATTGTTCATTTATGTAATGTAAAGGAGGTTACCCCCTCAAAGTGGTTTATTTCTAAGGCGTTGATCTCTCTTTTCTTCCATTTTTGGAGTTGGTTTCATAACAAAAGTTATATGTGTGTCGAGGTTATTCTACTATGGAGAGGGGAAAAGTGAGCCCCTAAGACAGAGGTAATACTACCACCATAGTAGAGACACACAAAAACAATAAGGATTTTTTTAACATCCAATGGAATAGTCCACAAATATGTGACTGTCATTGCAACCAATACAACAATAAAGATTTGTCTAACATCCAGTGAAATAGTCCATACATATGAGATAATTATATAAACCATTACAACACACTCTCAATATGATAAGTACTAAAATAACCAAAATAGTTCAACTACTTTAGCACAAATGAAAGCAAACATGTTTACAAACATCCACATAATAATATTACAAATATTCATATTCCGTGCATGAAGAACGTACTAGCCATGCGATTTTTGATATTAAGTAAAATTCCCAAGACATATGTATGCAACGAACACCACTAGCTCCAATATTGAAGCATTGGAGCCACTCCTTTTTCCCCAAAAGAACTATCTTATCTTTGTAATGCCTTGTGGGAGGAGCCAAGATGAAAAGTCCTTTTCTAATACAATGAGTGTATAATGAATGGGGAGGTTATGCATCACCTTCCTTGTGACTCTTTGACTACCCTCATGACTATTTTACTTACCATGAATTTTTTACTTTACAGGACTCTTCAAATTCTATACATGTCCTTTGGACTTAAACTTTACAATACATTTTCGAATAAGAAGTTACATAATCCACAAGAATGATGTGGCATATGATGACTCATGACATGACATGACATGACATTGCTGACATGGACTTCTTGATGACATAGAAATTTTAGGCCATTCTTGCTACTCCTTATTATGTGTCCTCTTGAGAATACTCTTATGTCTGCCTCCATATGGTTTAGAGGTAATGAGTCTTCAATGATATCGGGTCTTGAGATGTGATCGCAAAATGGTGTTCTTTTGATTTCTCTTGATTGATCAACTTTCATAATCAACTACAAATATGTCTTCCAACATGTTTCCTGTCTCCATATATTTCTTGATCATCCTGTCATGGTATGATAGAGTAATTGCATCTATAATTCACTCGTGACAGGATGAAATCAGTTCAATAAAACCCTTATTATAAGATGTTGCATGTTGATCCAATGACTAAGCTAAAACATGGTGGCAGGCTGAGGCAAAGGCTTAGTGATTGCACAATTGCGCATCTTAGGAAGCCAGGGGTAGAATTTGAGCCTTTAGACTATGTAGTGTGAATTTTAGGATGGACTAAGGAATAAAATTGCGTAGTTTTAGAGCTTAGTGAGCCAGGATGGACGGTTGAGCACTGATTTAGCCTACTATGCAGTTCTATAAGGTAGAGTAGTCCAGGTAATTGTGCACCTGAGGGTATCAACGACTGGGCCTGAGATTACAGACTGTGCAATGCACAGTTTAGACCAGACTAAAGGGCTGAATTGTGAAATTTTGGAGGCGAAGGTCCGAGCCTGAGCACTGAAATTGTGTAGTGAAAATTCCTAGAAGAAGGAACTACATATTTCATAGTGTCAAGAGGCAGTCTTGTAGCTAGAGGGCTGAGAGTGAACAATGCACGGTTTTGGAGGTTTGTATGACGCTAAGTTTGTTGGTCACAAATCTTTCAGGATTTGACTAAGTGTGGGATCAATGAAGCTTATGTGAATGGTGATAATACTTGAATATGATCACAAATTTATAATACTTCATGACACAACAACAGAGATCATCTAGAACACATGAAAAACATACTTCCCCTAGTGCAATTTTTTTTTCGATGACTCACGATAAGTGTGATAACAAAGATAGAATTTGCGACAATGGCATGACAAAACTTGTGTGATAGTGCTTACTATTTTGGAAATGAGTGCAACAGATGCTTATGAGGTAAGATCAACTAATTTAAACTAGGGTAACCCCTTCAAACCACCAAAAAAATCTCATATACATCGTGCGACACTTGACATGCGAAAAGAAGACATTTTTCTTTTCTTGCAAAAGGGATCAAAATACTTGGAGAAAGCACAAACAATGGATTTTAATGTTTACGAGGACAATATGCAAGCCCAAGGTAGTCTCCGAAATTTTGGTGCAGGAAAATGTTTTGGAGGGTATTGTAGAAGCAACAATAGGGTCCACAATAGGATCATTGAGACAACCTTTAGGGAAAGATAGACCAGAAAGACAGAACAAAGACATATCCATGTCATAAGCAATGTTAACTAGTTGACCACAATCCAAGTTGTCGTACACATGATATTATTTAATAGATGATGAAAAATATTCTTTTCATATTACATATATTATTAAGATGGCATGTAATGGTGGAAGTTGAATAGTTAAATTAAATTTATTCCCCTGGTGGTTGAAAATGTTTGTGTGAAGAAAATAAGCATCCCTCAGCAGAGGGTCATCATCGCATGTGATGACATGAATGATAAATTGTGAAAAATAATCATGAACTAAATTAAATCAGAAATATCGTCATGGTGATAGGAACCTGACATAACCATCAACGTAGGTTGAAGTGTCCTACTCACCTGAATTAGCTTTGAATCCTAACAATATTGATAATCAATCTGGGAAAACATTGTCACCTATTTATCAAAATAAGATTCATTACTCAAATCATGAGGTTCAAAATAAGATATATTTTAAATATTACTACAAAAATATTCAATGATAAGCATATCATCTTCCTTATAAAAAGGATTCATACCTCAAATAAAATATTCGATAATCACATCATACTCCATTTGAAATTGCTGCAAATCCAAATATTAATGTAAAAACAAAGATTCATCCATATTACTTGAAAAACCATTATCATATAATTCAGAGAACAGGAAATCATCAGGGTCATGATCATCCAAGGGTTCAAGTTGATTAACGATTAAGAGATCAACTGGCAGAATATCAAGATTGAAAGACATTTGATTGATAAACTCAGATGAATCACCATCATGGTAAAGATGTGAGAGAAAAATAAATTCTTCATATGTGAACTGATCTTCTGATTTAATGATCGATTAAGGTTTGAAACATGGAACAACAAAAGGAGGAGGACATGGAACAAAAGGCAAGTCTAATCCTTTCCCAGAACGTTTAAATTATTTTTTATTAGGAGGACATAATGAGTCAAATTCAAAATAGTTTCTTAACATATGGACTAAGAAACAAAATTTCACATCAAATAGTTGCTAGTCCAAATCCTTATCTAGAAACTCATAACAAATATGAAGAAATTGATCAATGAAATTTTCAAGAGATTCATTCAGTTCTATTCTAAGTTGATTTATTTCATTGAGAACGTATTAATATTCATATTTGTAAAAAACGCGACGAAGTTCGATAACCAATTTCTTAAATTATGGAATAAAATAAGTGGGTATAGAATAACACCATTTCTTCCCACAACCATCCAATATATGGGTAAACAACCACGTCAGGATTTATTCATAATTTAATTACGTAATAAAGGACAATTTTTATACCTTTTCCATCCATTTAAGATGTGACAAGTTATGCAAACGTTCCATGGGGATTGAAATATTTAAAGCTTCAGAGAAACACCCCGGGATTATGATCTAGGATGAAGCCATTGAAGGTAAGAGATTCAAATGCACTTCACAGGCTCAACTTGTCGTCTTGCCCTCCTTCTAGTGCAAAATATGTTGACGGTGTTGAATTTTTTCAACATTGCAACAAGATCTCCCGATGTGAAGTCTCAGTTAGACCTCACACCGTTTGGTGTATAAAGGTTTTTTAATGATATGCCTTGGTTACGATCAATCAAAAGAGAACACACCACCTCTTTTGGGGAGTGAGAATGTGAGCTTTTTGGGACACACAATTTAAGGTGTATGATGGATACTTCCACGGCTAGTAAGGGAAACAAACCACCGATTATAATATTAATAGTATAATCCTAAATAAGTACTCGAGAAGAAAGAGAAAGGATTGATAAATACCTGCAAATTATTCCACATAATAAACAACAATCATTAAAATATAACAACACTCATTCAATAATAGCCATAGCTAAGAAACGAATCAGTTCATTAAATTATTATGTAATTGAAACAACATATACATAAACATAACCAAAATAGTCCAACTACATCTACGATACATGTATGAAGAAGTTTCAGTTCATTGAGATTTTGATTAAAAGTGTGATATCCCAGGTACATTGTTACATAAATGAAACATTATATCTAATAGTGGAACACGAAGCCATAAGTTGCGTCTCCAAAGAATGATTAATCTCCTATCTATTATAAGAGAAGCCAAGAAATACCTCTAGAATCCAAGCCTTCCAAAAAAGCCCACTTTCTTGAGTTATGAGGAGCTATTTATAACAAGTAACAATGAACTTTGATCTTCCTCATGAATCTTTGAATTCTATGAATATTCATATCCTATACATGACTCATTACATTCTAATGAGTGGTTATTCATATTCCACATGTGTCCCATGGACTTCATTACATATCATTTATTACACAAGATAAATTACAAATGAGACGATGAATATATAAGATAAAATTCATAATGGGACAAAGACTCCTCAAATGGATAAGTCATTTGCTTCTAGATGTAGCTCATTTGTAATGTAAGTTTGCCAATATATGAACTCCATGAACTCCATGGAGATGTATTTGACACGAATTTCCAAGTCCCTAATGTAGCACATCTTAAACTCCAATGCCTCTGTCCAATATATGTTCTTGCAGTTCAATATGTAATATTCCTAAATTTTCACATGATATTTGGAATATTAGAGTTCTTAATAAAATTAATTAATTAAGTAAACGAAAGGGTGGAGGGACCCATAATCCTCAAAGATGAATAAAGTCCACTTTTGATGTGTGTATGTGGATATTCTAGATCTAGATCTAAATCATGGAGTAGTGGAGCAGCTCCATTAATGATAAATTAGTGGGGATCATATCTCATTTAGGAGATAGATCATGGAGGATGAAACAATAAAATAAGATCATGGATCTTAAATATAAAATCATGAGGATCGTTGAATAGGTCAACTGAGATCATAGTGCATTCAAAGTAAGATCATAAAGCACTTATGATAAGTTAGTGGAGGAAGTGATGAATTTAATGCACACATGATGGAGATGGTGATCACCCCATGTGAACATGATGGAGGACATGGAGAAACAGTGCATTCAACCATGGAGACTTATTTCCACTTGTACATCGCAGTTATGGAGTGGGCCTAGGCTATGGAAGACTCATGATCTATATAATGAAGTTGAAGGCATAATATAAGGCAGATTTGGATACTTGGATTATTCTTTGATCTGTTTAGATCTGGATTTGTCTTAGGACATTTCTATGCATGCTTGAGTTGTTTATCTAAGTCTGCAGCACTATTTAGCACAGGGTGTTTCCCAGTGAAAATCCCACCCTTACCCACGGGGGACTTGTGTGCCTACTCTGGGAAGGTTTTCTATTGAGCTGTATTCCTCATCAGACATTGGTGCCATCTTAAGGAGGTTGTTTCTAGCATTCAACTAAGAAACCAATGGAGGATTCATCCTACCACTTTGTTCTTCAGATCCAGTCTTCTAGGAGAAGTAGGTCTATATCTGGCATTCAGGCCATTGGGTTTAACCTCCATGCAGCAGCAGTCCCTTCAAGGATTGCGTAGTCCAGTCCTGTAGATCTATTGGAGGAAGGAAGTTTCTAGTATTTCAGCTGGAAATCCTGTGAGGGATCATCTCCTCACATTGGATCTATTTTTTCCATCATTTAAGAGCTGATTTGAAATATCTAGCAGCAGGCTATAGAGCCTCCCTCTCTTACAACGTTGTTTTCTTTCTGTGGAGGAGATTGGAGGAGCTAGATCTTGAGCTCCTAGCCTAAGTATCTAGTGAAGGGATCAAACCTTCTTGCATAGAGCTGATTGTACATCAGTGCAACCATCATATCATCATTTCAGGCAGCATATTTGCATACCCAGAAACTACATAGTGCAAGCCCTAAGAGGGTGATTTTCTGAGATTGATAGATCTGGAAAATCTTTTCTGGGTTATCTTGGGTATCCATCATAGAGCCCAGATCTAAAGTTTCAGCATCATTGAAACTCCCATACTTCCTAGATCTGACTTTATATATTTCTGGCAGTTGTAGTCCCAACGGTTGTGTTAGGGTCCTATAATAATAGGGTTCGTAAATCTTGAATTGACTTTGATAGTCTTGTAAATATGTACATACCTTGCTTTCTGCAAGTTGTTTTCCCATATTTTGAAAAAATGAAAAAAATATAAAAAAACCAAAAAGAGGGTAAAAAGTCCTAAAAGAGAAATCAAAGGACTTAGAAAAATATAAACCCCAAAAGAAAAGAAATAAGACTTGAAAGTGAGCAAATCCAAATGCCACTACTTTTACTTTTACTGCAAAAATAATGATTATGTGCAGAGTGTCAATAAATGCCATAATCTATGATCAGTTAAACAGTTTAATCTTAACTTTTCATGTTTTCAATTTCATGTTTTCGTTAGAGAATAAATATTTGTCAAATAGTTTAAACTTGAAAAATTAGTAGATAGGTAGAGAATAATGAGGAGCTCAACAATTTAATTTGAGCCCTCGGGTGAAATAAGGTAGATCTAGATAGTTTTATGCTTTGAAAGAAAATGTTTTAAGGTTGAAAGTCTAAATGCACCTACAAAATGAAGAAAAAATGTTAGAAATAAATTTGGGTAGGTAGAAAGCAATTGGGAGATCATGTAATAAATCATCAACGAGAAAAATCACTAATTTACCCTCCTCTATAAGTATTTCAGTATTCTAAGCTATCAGTCAAACAGGCTCAGAGCATTTCTCTGACTTTTTTTGGGATCGGACCCAAGGCTCGATGACTGGCTAGTTAAAAATATTGAGTTCTTATGTTCAACCCACATTTATCATCATTTACCCTTCATTCATACATTAAAACCCATTTTTCTAAGTAAAGACACATTCTTACTTAGTAAAGATAAACCCCAAATAATTAACTTCATCCTTTCAAAAGCATTCATAAAACCCTCAAATTAAATTTATCCTAAGTATTAGTGAAGTACATATAAAAATGAGTATTGCTTTATTTTTTACTTTACTTAGAGATAATATGTGTTTTGTTTCCATTTTTCATATTAACTTTTAACCTATTTTATTAAATCCCTAAAATTACACCTGCCCATAGATATTAATTCCCCTATAACTAAATAACCCCCAAAAACCCACTATTATAAAGTTTAGACCATAGTTAAATATTCCACGTGCATGAAATATGACCCCGCCTATAAACCCTTTGGTTTAAACTTATCATTAATTAAATACCCCGCCCCTATAGTTTTTAAACTGTTCAAAAGGTTTAAAACTATAGAATACACCGGATCCTGCATATGTTTTATTAAAACATTTCACAAATGTTTTAAATAAAAATACATAACATTACCCCTCCACTATGTTATTTAACGCCTAAGGGTTCAAGATTTATCAAAACATAGTTTTATAAAGCCTAAAACCATTCCGCTGCATATAATCACCCCAGTCCTACCCCTAATCCAGTGCAATTCTCAAACTAATCTCAGTCGTTCGCTCGTGAACTCCAAATCCGACGGCACAGATTTGATATCACGTGAAACATATGCACGTTAACCTAGCCACCAAACCCACGCAAAATAGCTGGTTTCACAATTCTCTCTCTCCTCCACATGCCATCCAATCATTGGATCGCGTGGGTTAGGCCAAAAACAACTTACCACCCAATATCTGCGCGATAACCAGTCGCGGTTTTCGTCCATTGAAACTTCAAAACCACTCTCCCGCCTGATGCGACCTGCATTCAATGTTTGATTAAAGCAACCGAAATGTTTAACAAAACCTTTGGAAATTTATTTCATATCATTCTTACCCATTTTACTCTCTACATTGCCTCTCCTGACTGAAAGAAACCCTGTTAAAGCCACTTTCTCTGCCATTTTCATGCCCGAGCCTGTATCATTTGCCCAGTAAACCCTTGAAGATTGCTGAGTAGCTGCGCAGTGCTCCAAAAAAACTACTAAAGCCTTCAATTCATCAAAGAACCTCATAAACCTTTCCAGAAAATGATACCTGCATTAAAACAGGTATTTTTCTAGAAATCAAACCTGCAATCAATTTGGAAAACCTTTTTAAATAAATGAAACACAATTACGTTAAAGAATTGATTAAGTGAACTGCCCAAAAGTCCCAAAAACAGGCAAAACTCTGGCAAATTTTTTCCAGAAACCCTTTTTCTCTGCAATGCGCCATTTCCAAAGAAATTGAAGAGTTTATACAGTTTATTAGTCTATTTCAATGCTTTGAGATAAGCCAGAAAGCCTCTGCAGGTACCCTAAACCCTCTGTGATCCTTTTAAAAAGGTTTTTAGCCCTATTCCCATTAAATATACTCAGAAAACCCCTATTTTTTGTTTCAAACCAATTCTAAAGCCTCCAAATCTCTTTGATAAGCCTAATTGAATAGAAAAATCAAAGAAAAGCCTATACTTTGCCAAAATTTGCCCATTTAAGCCTCTGATATAGTAAAATTCCCTCTAAAAACCATTTAAACTTGTAGAAGCATATCAAAATGCCTAAAAAATAGAGTGTAAGCAAGCCTTAAGGTTCTAAAGCTCCTAAGCCTACCCCTTCTATGACTCCAAGTACTGCTATTGTTGTAAATCCATTACAACCCCCAGTTTTTGATATTGAACACATTCCCCTTGCTGACACTGATTATAAAATAGTTGATCCCATTGTTGAATTCAATCTATTAGATATCGATAACTGGTGCTATGAGAAATCTTTAGATGATCATAAAGAAGTTCATATTTGGGAATCCCATTTACCCAAGTATGTTGTCCCATTGGCTCACCCTTGTCAGGAGATCATTAGATTGTGTCAACAGTACTATGTTTCTGAACAAAGAGTTATTGTGAATTCCAGTAAAGAGGTCCTATTTACCATCACTACAGAGTCAATTAACCAAATGTTGCAGCTTCAACCTGACCCCCAAGCAGTACCTTTGTCTATTGAGGCCCTCACCAAGCTATACATTGGCCAAGATTTTCCTAAAAGGTTCATAATTTTTCAGACTTTTATGCCTCTGCATGTAGAAATTCCAAAGTTAAATCCTCCCTATTCTACTGCTAAATTCCCTGAAGGATGAAGACATGTAATTTCCATGCTCTCTTTCATACTTGGATATTTCACTGATGAGCACACTGATGAATCCATCTTGGGATTATTGTCCACCTTTTCTCCAGGTCAACCACCTTCAATCATATTTGATTATGCTGGTTTCATTGCTGATAGTATTCATTATCAGTTGAAAAATTTGCAAATAGATGGAGTGTTTAGATATACCTCCTACCTTTTCCACATGTTCTTGTATTTCCAATCACTCTTCAAAAACTTGACATAGAGGCCAATCCTCTATCTGTCATTTTTTGGACATCATTACTCAGAAAAGAATTTGCAGATTTCAGTTATTCATAGTTTTCAGAGTTATTTTTACATCCAGTGATTACCATGTTGACCAAGATAGAGCAACCTAGAATAAATGAGGAAATGAAGAAGATATTGCAGTTATCAGAGAAAAGTAAGGTTGGTGACTGTTATTTGTATGAGAAATATATTGAAATTAGAGTTTTTGGGACAAACATGTTGCCTTACAAGTTACCCAAACATCCCACAATGAGGATCTTTGCCTTGGAGTATATCAGGCAGATCCTAAGTTCTGATTCAATCAACTTCATGGCAGCTAAGAAGAAGACCCAATTCAAACTTAGAAATCAAATTGGGCCATTCATATGAAATCACAGGGATGCAGAAAAGGAAGCAACAAATCAACTATTAGAATATAAATTTGAAGACCTTGGAGCTATGATCCACAAGGGATCTTGAGCAAGCTAACGGTAAAATGAAAATTAACAACCTTTATTCATGAAGCTAAACTAGAAATACAAAAGTTTTCCAATCAGCTTGAATGGATTGAAAATAGATTAATAGATGCATTAACAAAAGGTAATACTAGTCATACCTTAGAGACTGCGAATCAACCAGAGAAGTCCACCAAAAGAATAAGAGAAGAAGGAGCCTATGTGGCAAAGACTACAACAGAAACAAAGTTCAAGATCATTTATAACAAAAGGCCAAAATTGGATACAACAGGTACAGGAAAAGTAACAATAGATGTTGAAGAAATAGAGCCTCTTAATACCAACACAAATTTTCCAGAGATAAATGTAGCTATTGTAATTATCAATGAGCCAATTCAGAATGAAGAACAACTCAATAATGAAGACACACAACTAATGGAAAAACAACAAAGCATGGAGGCTTCTCCTCACATTCAGCTGAGGAAAGGGATTTGCATATTAAGGAGAAATATAAGCAAATCAAGTTGAAGAATGAGGAAATCAAAACAGAAATTTACTCTTAGTTCTTGAAACAAAAGACAAGTAATCAAAACAAATTCCTAACAACATTTGATTACTCAAGTAAAAAATTGATTATGTCAGTATTACAGCCCACAGTATCAGTGCCAAAGACAATTGATGACTATAGGAAGGTTGATCTAGAAGTAGCTATAGACACTATTCATGAATTAGATCAAATAGAGTTTCACAGGCAAAGCTCAGAGATGTTATATTCCACAATTACAAAAAAAGCTATGAGTGCTCATAAGCTACAAAACACCATCTCTAATATGCAAGATCAAATGAAGATGGACAAAGCATAATTATATGCCAAGGATATAAGGATTAAAGCCTTAGAAGAATTAGTATTTCAGGTAGGATATGATCCTACAAACATCAAAGCAACAGAAGCATTGGTAAAAAAGAAAAATGAGGATATAGCAGCCTTAAGGAAACAACTTAGATGAAATGATGAGTTTAATTCTTCAATTGACAACTTAGATTAAGGAAATGGAAATACAAATGGACCAACTTGTCCAAGAAAAGAAGACAATAAAAGAACCAGTGATTCCCACAGTCATTCCAATTATCACTGCAGCAATGCCTTCAACTTTAGGAGAAAGTTAGCACCCAAAGAACCACTGGCCACTGCAGTGCCAGTGACTTCTTCCACTAGTACATCAACCACTGAATCACCTACCATAACAATACAGCCTACATATGATGCCAGCAAGATAGTAAAAGAAATGGAAGAGATGTCTTTTAAGACAAATAAAATTAAAATATTGATAAAAATGGTGAAAAATCTTGAAAAGTAAACTAAATTAGCTCAAGTAAATGCTAAAACACATGAACAAAATGCCAATAGATTGAGTGAAGAGCTAAAGAAATTGCAAAAAGAATTAACTCTGAAGGATCAGATATCATAAGGAAAAAATTACCTATGGAATAATGTTATTGAAGTCATCCATGATGTATGGCCTTCAATTCAGGTAATTTTTGTGCAAAGAGAGTTATTATTGGAAGCCCAAGCAGAAATCCAAAAGACTCAAACTGATTTGGCTGAAAAACCAGAGCAGGCTGTAAGGCTAATCAATTTCCTTAATAGCAAGAATAGACAGGAATTGGAGGAGCTCAAAATAACAGACAGAACTACCACTATCCTAGAAATTAGGAAAGTCACAACAAAGAGAAATTTGATGAGGGAACTTGAAGAAAAATGTGAAGGTATGAATACTGCTATAACCAGGTTCATGGTTAAATTCACAAATTTGAGGCAAAAAGGACTTCCTGATATCATGGTCATTAATGATAAATTGATGCCTCAAAATGATTATGAAAAGAAGATAAGAGAATATGCCAAGGAACAGGTAAATAAGCCAACAGGTCAAGGCATCCCCACAAAAAAATTGTTACTGAAGAGTTTTGAAGGTTTGTTTTACTTATAGTATGAGATCAAGCACTTATTTTTCATCAAGCCCACCTTTGCTAGATATACAGAAGCTAATGAGAACTTTAGAAAATTAAAGAATATTCAGATTCCTAAAAATTAGGATTGGAAAGCTCTCACATATTTACTATGAAGGATAAAAACAAACAGATGAAAAGAAGATAAAAAAATATTTTTCAGAATGACAGTGAAAACAGATTTTATTTACAGCAGTAAACAGTTTGTTAGAAAATTATATATTACAGAGCAATGCAACGCATAAAATATGCGGAAAACATAAGCACACAAAACACATAAAACCAAAGAGACACATATATACATGGTTCACCCAGTTTGAGCTACGTCCACCCCGAACATCCAGTCCTTCCTTTCTATTATCCAGCAAAATGAAGAGACACAACCTACAACAGATCCACTATAATATCCTTTGTTCTCTCTCACAGTCTCCCTGTATGTTTCTCGCTCTGAGAATACACATACAATCACAGCCGCAATACAATACCCTCATACAAGCGAGGGGTTGCCTTCTAGGGCAAAAAACCCTAAACTAAACATAAATTCTACCGTCAGGTTATCCGCCTAATGAACGGCCCAGATTGACTAGAAATTACTATAATTTTACAAGGCAATTTTACATTTGTTTTTATCTTCGGGGGCATTGCCCCCGAAACCCCCCGCCAAGGGGGGCTCCATAAAGTCGCAGCCGCCCCCCCTAGACCCCCCAACCAGCGTTTAATTACGGGCGGCATTGCCGCCCCATTAAGGTACAGGGGTCCAATGCTGTGATACAAAATAAACAAGATAATCAGGCTCCACACCCAACACAGTTTTGACTAAGGGATAAAGAGTATCAGTTAAAGAGTATTAGTTAATAAAGAGTATCAGACAAAGCAAGTTAGATTTTAGAAAATATCTAAAGGCCATCAAGGAGGACACGAAGGAAGCTAGTTGCTTTATCCTCAAAACTGTTTCTATTTCTTATGGATAAAATAGGATAGCTTGCTGATTTGTTAAGCAGTTGTCTCTATTTTTATTGTAAAGATATTTTATTTTCCTAAGTTAATTCCTAGAAGTCATCTAGGATATTTTGTAAAACATTATGTATAAATACTTCATCTTTAGAAGTATTTTGTGTGGAATAAAATTGTTGGGATTGTTATAGTCATCTCTTCTTGGACTTTAAAACTTTTGTGTGTCAAAACTTCGAGTAGCAGGCTGGATCAAAGCAAATTTGCATCATACTTTAGGATCCCTTTGATGAGCTATTTGGAGTGAAGTATTTGCTTCACTTTTCATTGTTTATTTTATCTGTTACATGCATCCATTTATGTTTATGCTAAATCTTAATGTATAACTAGGAGTATTACTACAGGATATGTTAATAGCACCCTGTTTTTAACTAGTTATCATTTATATGTTTTCCTCCAATTTCTAGTGTAGGGAACCCTTAATTTCTCTCTCTCTCGTTTGACCTCTCCTACTACTTATTTTTCCGGATTTAAGGATTCTTAAGTGCCCTTTATCCCGATCATACCACCTCACCAAAAAAACTTTCCAAGATCTCCAAGGGTTATCTATCTTGACCTGAAGACATTTGACTGTTTTGCCCTTGATCCTAGTCCTGTTAGCTTGATTTTGACTCCATAGCCCAATGGACAAATAGATTCCCACTATCCATCCTTTCAAGTGATTTTTCCCACCAAATCTATCAAAACAAAACCAAAACTGCACTTTCATAACTAGCCTAATATTTTATAAAACAAAACAAAGTTAAACTTTAAAGAGAGAGCCCTCTCTGAACCCTAGGAAGGCTAAATCCTAGAGTTTGAAGTAGGTTTGTGGTTACCTCTAGAATTCTTTGACTAAAAACCCAAATTACACAACTTAAGAATTACTAGAGTGATAACATTACTGGTGACCATACTGGGGAACTAACCAATCCCTAGTCTTAAAACTAGTCTTAAAGAAAATCTTTTTATACATCCTTTTACTTTAAAATTGCTTTTATAAGTTGTGTATATTGAAAACAGTAATTCTGGCTTCTAGAAAAGTCTATTATACCAAGTCTAACCCAGATCCTGAGCCTACAGTTATAGTAGACAACCTAGACCGAATTGGTAAAAAGAAAAAACAGTCAGAAAATTTAGAAGCTGAAGTATCATTAAAAAGAGTCAATTCATTACCACAAGAGTTAGTAAGTCTGCAAGATATTGATTTTGATTTGAAATTTGAGCACTCTTTATTTAGAAGAAAATCTGAAAGTGATTTGAAACTGCTATCTTAGACCCTATTTTTATTTCATTCTTGAATACAAAACATAAATATATTACAACAGATTTTAAAACACAGAAAGTTCAAGATGAGACTAAAATTGAACAACTTAATCTTACTATTCTCAAAGATATTGATGAAGCTCAATTTTTGACCTGTGCAAACAAACATCCAGTTTCTCAATTGCATACCACAATAATACCAGCTAGAGATTCATCTCTTTATGATGTTACTTCATTTATAAATTCCACTACCAGCTCATGTACCGATCCATTTATCCCTAGATTACCTTTACAACCTAGAGTATTATTTCCACCAATCACTTCATCCACTATATCCATCAACTCACCTTTTGATTTCATAAATACATCATCCTCATTCCCTAGTAGTTCCATATACATTCCAGTTTCATTTCCCAGCACTTCAAATACAGTTTTTAGTTCATCAGCTATCATTTCCAGCACAGCTCCAAGCAGTTCTACTTTACCTCCTAGTCAATCTAAGCTTCAAGCTATGGCTGCTAGATATGCTCCCCTAGTCTTACCAAAACAGCTTCATGACATGCCTCAAGACTATCATAATAAAATACCACTGTTTGATGGCACTACCCAATATACTTCTCAGCAACACATCACTAAAATGACAGACTTCTTTGAAATTTATGAAATTGATGACTCAGATGTTCAAATGAGGTTGTTTGCACAAACTTTAACTAGAGAAGTTAAGAAGTGGTTTAAAGATTTAGCTGTTGGTAGTGTAACTAATTTAGTTGTGTTTCATAGATTGTTTTTAAATAAATGGGAAAAGAAAAATAACCCCCTCCAAATATTGTCTGAATTTGATTCCATGAAAAGAGCTCCAAATGAGTCAGTCCAAGATTACTGCACCAGATATAATAGTGTCTATAATTTTATCCTTGCAAATCTTAAACTTACTCCTTATTATGTTCAACTCAAATTCCCTGATGGATTTGACACATATATGGCTTACCAATTAAGGGAAAGATATGCAGATACCTTACAAAAATGCAAACAGATGTTGTTAGTGTAGAAGTAAACATTTTAGCCAGAAAAGCTAGACTAAGAAATGAGAGAAGAGTGGCAATTAAAGAAGAAACTCCCAATTCAGACACAAAAATAGACGTGATAGCTAAAAATTTAGAAAGGGTGATGGATAGAATAGATAATATAGAGAGAAGACCTCAGTGGGATAACCTACAACAAATCAGAAATCCCAATTTTAGGAAAAACATAAATTCTGGAAAAGCAAAAGAAACAGCGCCAGACCAAACAATAAGGCCTCCATTCCAAGATAACTATGCTGAAATTTCTCATAATAATGATGATGATGAGGATACTATCAATCTAATGGGCATAGATAACAATAGTACTATTTTCCTTACTCAGAAGATTATGAATTATTTGAACTCCAACAACTCAAATTAGATTCTAGTGAATCCTTTGATTATAAACAAGTTTATGATTATGTAATAAATGAAATAAACAGCCAATATAACCTTAGAAACAAGAAAAACAATGAGTCTTCTACCAGGAAAAATTCCCAAGCTCAGAATCAGAAAAAAGTAGAAGCTCCCAAAACAAAGGTTCTGCAAATTCTCCCAAGGGATAATAAGAAAAACTCAAGTTCTTCCCAAAATATTTCTAGTCCTAAAAAAGCATCAAGTCTTAAAATGTTGATATTACTGATGAAGTTTCTAAAGCTGCAAAAGATTCACAAAAACCTACTACTGCTAAAGCTTCTAATTCTGTAAAAACAAAAAATTTAGACCCTAAAAAACCTTCTGCTGAGCCTAAAACAGTAGATCCAAAAACGGTTACTTCAAAAACATTTGCTGATAATTCTAAGTCTGAAAAAACATCTACTGCTTCACAAACAATCCCTAAAAAGAAATTTAGGAGTAGTAAAACACAAGAAACACAAATAGAGAATGTCAAACCACTTGAAAATGAAAAATAACTGTAGAAAAACAAGACAAACCAACACAAACTACAGTTACCAAAGAAGAATTGATTCAAATCAGTAAAACTCAACCTACATTCAACATACAATCAGAAATTGGAAAGCATAAAATACCAATTCCTTTGACTGAATTGGTAAAAAATGACTTGTATAAATCAACCATAACTGAAACATTAAATATGAATGATGGAGAAGATTCCATAAATCTAAATGATGACCATCCAGAGTTGATTTTTGGCCCAGATGTAAATGGAAAACATGTATATGGAGCAGTTCCTCCATTTTATATCAGTCTTACCATTCATGATAAAATTTTACACAATGCCATGCTAGATTCAGGAGCTTCCCATAATCTAATGCCTAAAGCCATAATGGAAACTCTCAATCTAGAAATTACAAGGTCATACAAAGATTTTTTTTCTTTTGATTCAAGTAAAGTTAAATGCCTAGGTTTAATCAAAGATTTGTGTGTAACACTAGTTCAATATCTTGGTAAGAGTATATTAATGGAAATTGTAGTAGCTGATATCCCACCTAAATATGGAATGTTACTTTCTTGCTCATGGGGATCAAAGTTAGAGGGATATCTACAATTGGACATGTCTTATGCCACTATATTAGTTTTTGGCCAGCCTAAAAAGTTATATAGGGAAACATTGATGAAGTACATGGTCATTAGGGCTGATAGCTCTATAAACTCCCCAATTTACTCTACACCATCTGACCTTAATTATTTTATCCTATGCAACTCTGAAACTAATGAAATCCAAACTGAAATAGTAGAGAAAAAGAAAGCACCAAATAATGATAACATTTTTCATGAATCTCTATGGCATTTAGACTTTGATGGTTCAGTAAATAAGTTAGGTGCAGGAGCAGGAGATTGGATAAAAAATATGGAGACTAATAATTTATAAGGCCATGCTTTCAGGCTAAATTTCAAATGTACAAATAATATGGTTGCGTATGAAGTCCTCATCCTAGGACTCCAAATAATTAGGAACTCAGGAGGAAAAAGAATTTTAATCATGGGAGATTCATATTTGATCATAAAACAAGTTAATGGAGTTTATTTTGTTTAAAATCCTAGACTAAGCAGATACAGAGACACTGCGATAGATTTAACTGATGATTTATTGGAATGTAAATTTGCTGCTATACCTAGAAAACAAAATATACAAGCTCACTGTCTTTTAAATTTTTCTAGTACATGAAATTTACCATTCCAACCTAATCATAGATATACTGCTGAAGTCAAACATAGGCCAATAATTCTAGATAATCTTAAGTATTGGCAAATTTTTTCTCAGGATGAACAGATTTACAAGTTTATGAACAATGAAGAAGAATTTCTGAATTGTAATATAGATACAGATTGTACTATAAATCATGATTTGGATTGTGAAATAGATTTAAATAACATAGATGTAAATAGAATAAAGTTTGATAAAACAACTAGATTTATTCAAGTTGATATAGATAGCTTAGAGAAAGTAGAGATTGAAGAAATTATTGAGGATGAATCAGACATATTGAATCTTAAGGATAAGTACTTACCTAAAGGTTTAACTCCCTTAGAAGATATTTTTTACTCAAATGATGTAGCTAGAAAACCAAAAATGGAGCCATTTAGATCTGATATAGAAGAATTCAATATTAGAACAGAGTTAAAACCCAAAACAATCAAACTTTCTAAAATTTTACCTCAATAAGAGAAAGAAAAATACATTTCTCTTTTAAAGGAATATCAAGATGTTTTTTATTGGAGTTATGAAGATCTCAAATCCTATGATACCAGCATAATCCAACACAAAATTCCAATAAAAGAAGATCAGAATCCATTCAAACAAATTTGAGAAGAATTAACCCTATTTTATTACCTTTGATTGAAAAAGAAGTGAAAATAATGTATGATGCACAGATCATTGCACCAATCAAATATTCTGATTGGGTTTCAAACCTAGTTCCAACAAGAAAGAAAACATGAGAGATAAGATTATGTGTTGACTTTAGGAATCTAAATAAAGTATCCTTGAAGGATAATTACCTTTTACCTAAAATGGATCATATATTACAAAGGGTAGTTGGCTCTTCTAGGATGTCTCTTTTAGATGGTTTTTCAGGATACTAGATCTTAGTCCAAAAGGAAGATCAAGCTAAAACAAAATTTACTGCTCCTTGGGGCACTTTTATGTATGTAAAAATGACTTTTGGTCTAATGAATGCAGGAGAAACCTTTCAAAGGGCTATGGACATAGATTTTGCAAAGGAAATACATGATTTCTTAGTAATTTACTTAGATGGCATTACTATGTTTTTCAAAAAAAGATAATGAACACTTGGATCATTTGAGACAAGTTTTTATTAAGTGCAGGAAATATGGCATCTCTTTAAATCCTAAGAAAGTCTATTTGGACTAGAAGAAGGTAAGTTACTTGGACACATAATTTCAAAAGAAGGAATTATGATAGATCCTGCTAGGATAGAAGCAATTTTGAACATCAGTCCACCAAGAAACATCAAAGAATTACAGGCCTTTCTAGGTAAGATTATTTTTTTAAGAAGATTCATATCTAATTTAGCTGAGATAATTAGAGAACTAAATAAGATGCTAAAAAAAGATTCAGTTCCTTAATGTATTGTTGAGGCTAAAAAATCATTTGAATCTATCAAACAAGCCTTAACCAAAACTTCAGTCCTAATAAGTCCTGACTTTAAGAAAGATTTCATAATTCTTTCATTTGCTTCAGAAACACCATTGCTGCAGTTTTACTGCAGAAAAATTACCAAGGATTTGAACAACTCATGGATTTTTTCAGTAAGACCCTTAGAGATGCCCCTTTGAAGTACAACATTATGGAGAAACAAGCCCTATCTTTGGTTAAGGCCATTAAAGACTTCAGAGTTTATATTCTCTACTCTGATATCATTTCCTATGTCCCAAATTCTATAGTAAAAGACATTCTTACTCATGATGGTCCTGATGGAAGAAGAGGTAAGTGGATTGCCACTATCTTAGAATATGACATACAAATAAAACCTACAAAAATCATCAAAGGTCAAGGATTAGCCAGAATTATGGCTGAATCTAACTTCAATGCCCTAGACATAAATTTTATTCCTCAAGTAGATGATCAGGAAGAGATGGCGACTCCATCATTCAGTGAAGCCTTCACAAAATCACCTTGGTATACAGATATCATATTTGTACTCCAAAACTTAGAAGCTCCTCTTGGATTTTCAAGAACCAAAGCCATATTTTTAAAACTTAAAGCAATAAGATTTTTCATCTTAGATAATGTAATTTTTTGGAGAGATCATAGTATTTAACTTCATGTCATAAGTGCCAAATTTTTGAGGGTAAGAAGAACTTATTACCCCTCCCTTTAAAGCCTATTTCAACTGAAATGCCATTTCAACAATGGGGTTTAGACTTCATTGGTGAAATTCACCCTCCTTCTTTAGGCCAACATAAGTGGATTTTGACAGCCACTGATTATTTTACCAAGTGGATTGAAGCCATACCCTCCAGACAAGCCACGGATACTGTCATTATCTCCTTCCTAGAAAAAAACATTCTTTCAAGATTTGGATGCCCCCAAAAGATAATTACTGATAATGCAGCATCATTCAAATCCAAGAAAATGATTAAATTTTCCCACAAATACCATATTACCTTAGGTCATTCTACTGCATATTACCCCCAAGGTAATGGCCTAGTTGAATCCTCAAACAAAAGCCTTGTAAATATCATAAAAAAGTTACTTGAAGACAATAAAAAAACTTGGAATAATAAGTTAGTCAATGCCTTATGTGTAGATAGACTTACTACTAAAAAATCCATTGGTACTTCCCCTTACCAACTAGTTTATGGAATGGATGTTGTTTTTCCATCCTCCCTAGGTGTACCAATGATGAAAATTTTCCAAGAGTTACAAGTGGAAATAAATGACATTCAAAGAAGGATCAATCAAACTATTCACTTGCAACAAACAAGGGAAGAAGTTTATATTAAATCTCAAGTCATTCAGGATAAAATCAAGAATTTTTTTGATAAAAATACTAAAGAGGATGATTTCTACATAGGAGATAAAGTGTTAAAGTGGGATTCCAGAAGAGAAGACAATGGAAAACATGGAAAATTTGATTTTCTGTGGAAAGGAACTTATGTGATTTATGGATATAGAGGTAACAATGCTTTCTTCCTGAAAGAAATGGATGGAACAAATCTTCAAGAAGGACCAGTAAATGGTAGAATGTTGAAGCACTACTACTCTCCTGAGTTAACAAATAGCTAGTTTTTTATTCACTTTGAACATTGTACATATACATTGCAAAGTTTAGATTGGTTTGGATGTTTCCCCTAAAAAATTTGAAGCCCGAAGAGAAGGCCCTTAGCTTTGAGAGGTAAATATCATAAGTATGAATAAGTTGCAGATATCATAAGACATTTACAGGGTCATCATAGTCAAATTTCAAAAGGCTACTAGTCTCAAAGTTCTTGATATTTCACTAGGAAATGCCATCCCCATGTGGAGCCACTGTTAGGGTCCTATAATAATAGGGTTCATAAATTTTGAATTAACTTTGATAGTCTTGTAAATATGTACACACCTTGCTTTCTGCAAGTTTTTTTCCCATATTTTGAAAAAATGAAAAATAATAAAAAAGCCAAAAAGAGGGTAAAAAGTCCTAAAAGAAAAATCAAAGGACTTAGAAAAATATAAACACCAAAAGAAAAGAAACAAGACCTGAAATTGAGCAAATCCAAATGCCACTGCTTTTACTTTTACTGCAAAAATAATGATTATGTGCAGAGTGCCAATAAATGCCATAATCTATGATCAGTTAAACAGTTTAATCTGAAATTTTCATGTTTTAGTTAGAGAATAAAGATTTGTTAAAAAATTTAAACTTGAAAAATCAGTAGATAGGCAAAGAATAATGAGGAGCTCAACAGTTTAGTCTGAGCCCTCAAATGAAATAAGGTAGATCTAGATAGTTTTATGCTTTGAAAGAAAATGTTTTAAGGTTGCAAGTCTAAATGCACCTACAAAATGAAGAAAAAATGTTAGAAATAAAGTTGGGTAGGTAGAAAGCAGTTGGGAAATCATGTAATAAAGCATCAACGGGAAAAATCACTAATTTCCCCTCCTCTATAAGTATTTCAGTATTCTAAGCTATCAGTCAAACAAGCTTAGAGCATTTCTCTTGTTAGTGTCAGTATCTTCATCCCTCCGTCAGTGATCAAATTTCTCTTGTTGCATTGCATATTAGGTGTCTCACTCACTCAGCTGCATTCCATTAGGAGCATGGATCATCTGAAGGTAGTGGCTTGTTGCTCATGTCCCTCATTTCCTTTACCTGCTGGCCTATTTCTGTTCATTAAGATCATTTGCAGTCACTTTTGTCTCATAGTTTGCAAAGAGTCATTTTTAGGGTTTTAGTGTCATTAGGTCCAGGGTTTCATTAATAAGGTTTTAAAAATCCCCAATAATGGTCAGCAGACACATGAGGAATTTAAAATAAGGTTTCAGTACTAAGAACTTCATCATCATATGCTTAATAATGTATTTTTCTTCAAAACTCTGTTTTGAAGAAAAATAGGGTATTTCATATTTTTATGTATAAATGTAATGTAATTTCAAGTTTTCTTAGTTGTAATAATATTTTCACTGGCAACCTTGGTCACCCTTTTCAAGCTTCAGCCAATCCATTCCCTGCAGGACAAACAGAAAGCACATCATTCAGTCAAAAAGCCAAAATGAAGCAAAACAGAGTTTTGAAAAGTGTCAAAATCTGAAACATTACAAAGTGGGTTTTTTTTTTTGAAATGAAGAATTAAAGATCCTTGGTATATAAATCATTTTCATGTTTCAAAAGCTCATTTGTATGCCAAGAAGACAGAGTGAGCCAAGGATAAACCGTGAAGAGCGAAGGAAGCAGTTTGAAGGCAGATTTGTGCAAGTTTCATTGCGCGACGCATTGGCTGGGCGACGCGACGCATTGGTCGGGCGCAACGCATTGGGTCGGCCCCCACTGTGTTGAAATTACTCCTACGCGGCACATAGGAGTTACGCGGCGCGTTGGGTTTGTTGCGCGATGCGTAGGGCCGCAAAGAAATTTCATTGCCATTCCTCTCAAAACATCAAATCTGCTCGGTCACTTCCGGCCCAAGTAAGTCAATAAATGTTGTCACTGCCAATGAACATGTGTCTTGTGATATCTATGAGGATTTAAACAAAAATTCAAACCCTATTATCTTGTTCAAATAATGCTTCTTTAGGGTTTATAATTTGGTTTTGTGCCTATCATTTCCATTTCCCCACCTTGTTATCCCCTCATCACTGTTATTCTAGTCCCATTAGCACATTTCCCTATCCCTAAATCACTCATTCCCTATCCCAATTCCCATTATCCCACATCCTAATTACAAATTTCCCAAACCCAAATGCTATCCAAAAAAAACCTAGTGACTGCCCCTAAACTCTTCAATTGACAAATTTCAATTGGCAATATCCCATCATTCCCCCTACCCTCTCCCTCCATAGTCCCTCACATATTATCACACATTTGGCAACAAAAACCAAAGACACCAAACTCCTCATATTCATCTAAGGCAACATAAAATTTGGAAAACATGGAGACAGATTCTTCTTATGACCGAGACAGTTACTCCACAACTGAATTTCATGCACCTAGGAGACCTCATAAGAGTGGCAGACATGTGAGGGAGGAGCCTACTTCATTGGCTGAGCTGCAGGCCTGTCCTCTTGCTATTTCATGTTTTCAACAACAGTCTTGTTATCAATTTTTTGAAATGGTTGCTAGAGTTCACCACCATCATGAGCTGGCCCAATTGTTTGTGTTGCATTTACATAATGGCCAAGTCACTCTTGCAGGTGTGACATTCACTTTAACACCTGAAACTATCTTTCAAGCAACCGGAATTCCAAATGTTGGAGAGCAATGGAACAAAAGGCAGCAGGTTGATAGGGAACACTATGAGCCATATATCAAGCCTAGTTTTTTGAGACAACTCAGTAGAGTTTTTCCCTTTCGGTTTCTAAAAGATTCATATGCTCCTTTGATGAAACTCATTATCAAATATTTCAGTTGTGAGCGCCGATTTTCACGTCTCTATGCCTATCATATCAGGTTGCTAATGCATTTTACCAGGGTGAGAATGATGAACCTCCCTTACTTCATATGCCGGAATATTGAGAAGATGACCACCCTCATGCAAAGGAAAACTCCTGAGCAACAGTATAGCAGTATCTATCACTTTGCACTCATCAAAATTGTGGCTATGCATCAGCTCGGCTTGTAGGATATTTCATGCGAGGATTTCATTTCTAATGATTTCTTCACAGCTTCTCAGGTACCTTCGGAGGCTTTTCATGAGGTAGGTGAACCTTCATATCATCATGGAGGTCATGAGACACAGACTGCTAGTGTGCCGGTGTTTGTAACCTATCAAAGGGGCACTAGAGGGTTGTTTGCAGCAGCCAGGCGAGTATTATCTCCACCCGGGGTGGAAGGGGTCTCGCTTCCTTCATCATCATTACAGGTACAAGACAAGGGTAAGAGGCCAATACATGATGATGGGCCTTTAGGAGGCCAGGATACAGATTTCATACTCATTGATGATGATTTTGGCTCACCAAGCTCAAAGTTGAGAGAGATTGTTCAGGAGCAGAAGGCGGAAATAAACACTTTTTCCGTCAAGTTGCAAAGATCCCAATGGACAATCAACTACCTTGAGAAGGGAAACAAACAACTAGAAGATCAAAAAACTATCATGGAGTTGCAAAATATACGTGAGAACCGGCAAGCTCCCAAAAGGAGCCAAACCGAGATGACATCCATTGAGCAAGAGATTGAGGCTGATCGCGAAACATGGCTTGAAAGGGTAAATGTTCATTTGGAAAAGCTGTTGGAGAAGGCCAACAAGGAAAAGAACATGTTGAGACACATAGCGAATCATTATTGGGCAAGAAATCATGTTTGCAAGGCACGAATCAAGATCCTGAAGGCTAAGTTGAAGAGGGCCTCAAAGCGTCGGAAAAGGCAAGATAGAATTCAGATTTTGGCCGAGGCTTCCTTGGCCCAACATAGTACATGATGGAGGACATTCAGCCAAAATTTCAAGAAATTTGGGACACATTTTGCAAATTTTGTTTTTTTTGGCCTAAACACAGATTTTTCAGCTCTACGCGTTGCGCCACTTGGCGCGCGCTTTTGATGGGAGGCTTCTCTTGGGTAAAACTTTATATTTTTAGATTTTCCATGAGACGTTATGCATGCCTACCTATGTCCAAGAGATTTTGACAGGTTTTGGGCTTCTAGAAGGGTCAAAAACACCCTAAAAATGACCTTTCTGCCCCTTTTTTGACACACAAGAAGCAGTGTTGGGAGAACTCATTTTTGGAGGGGAAAATGGAAGCCAAATTCGAAAATTCCACCTTTTTTTGGAAAGCAGACAGGCAGAAATTTCCAACAAGCCCACTTGGAGAAAATTTGGACACCGGGAAGGCCTCCAAAATCAGCTGCAAACTGGTGCGACGCATAGAGAAATCAGGCGCGGCGCATTGGGGATTTTTGCTCATTTTGGACTCAGTAACTCTGTTTTTCGCCTAGCTTTTGACATTTTGACTTTCTTACTTATAAATGTCAAAATCATGATGTAATTTGATGTAATTTGATGGATCTTGATGTAATTTTGTTAAATTTTTACTCATGGAGGTAGATTCATCAATAAAAAGGTGAATTGCAACTGAATGAATCAGTTTCCTATCTTATAGAGGCAAGTTGTTCCACTGCCTATTTTCCAGTTCTCAGTTTAGATCTTGTTGAAACATCTCCTAAAATTGTGAGCTCAACCCCTAGAGGCTGGGGATGAGTTAGTGTTGTCTATATCTTGTATTTTTTCAGTCATTAGCATAGGTTGGACACTTGGGATTGCTTTGAGCATCATTGTACATTCATCTTTGCAGTTTGGCAAAGGAAGAGACCAGGGTTTGCAGCACTCCTTGGGATTCATGTGGCTCTTTGTTTTGATGATGTGTTTCTCTCTGTTAATGTAAGTTTAGTGGTGTTTCATGTGTATCATTTTCCCTCTTATTTCTTCTTAAGTTAAATAAACAAGGATAAAGGCGGAATTCATTAAGATTTGTAGTGCTCTACCTAGGGTTTGTTTAATTTTCTATGTTTTCAACTATTTGAAGAGGATTCCTAAAAGTATCTTGCCCTCTTAAACTCCTCATCGGTCTGAGCTATCTATTTCATTCAAAATTAAAGTGTCAAAACAATTTCCTACCTTGCCCCATTCAGATCTCTGCAAAAACTAGGCCTCATTCTCCAGACCCAAAATCTGCCCTTCCCTTTGATCCAACAAAAACCCTCAAAATCAAATAAAACTCTTTTAAATATATACCTAGCCTAAAACCAGCCTTTATTCAAGTCAACTCAAGCCTCACTGATTATTTTTGCTGAGATTGACCAGGAGAGAGCCCTCTCCCGATTTGGTAGGGCTAGCTACCAGATTAAGCGTGGTTTGATGTTACCCTAGACTCTGCCTTCCTCAGCCTGAGATAGATTTAGGCCATAACATAGTGGCGACCATACTAGGGAACACAAAATTGTTTGCTTGTTAGATTTATTTTTTTTATAAGCTACTGACGGAGCCTGAAGTTATGCCAGGTAGCCTTCGAACTGCACATTGCTTTGCAAGTGCATAAGTAGATAAACACTGCTGCAGTCAATCTGCGGTCTAGTTTTATAAACGTAACATCTGACTTGTAAATTGCCCCAGTACATCAGATAATTCTGGACTTTTGGGTGATGAGTCTAGAATTCGATAGGCTGAACAAGTTGGTTTTGTCTAGTTGATTTTTGAGAATAATTCAACACACTGGCTTCCAGACGACATACCAGAGCAAATCCGGATCCCTATCCACCTCCTGTGTATGAAAATCCCAATATTATTTCGAGAATCCTTCGTCGAGAAAGTCATGTGATTCCTGTGTTCAAATATCATTCATTTCCTGCTGTTTTTGAGTATCTTGAAGATCTTGAGTTTGATGAACAATTTGAGTTGTTGTTGTTTGAGACTAAGTTTGAAAGTGCTATTTATTCTACTGTCCTAAATCCAGAGTTTGTCAAATATCTTGAAATTGAAAAAGCTAATAGATCCATTGACAGTTACATTTTGAATATTCAGAATTCCATTGTGGCAACAAAAATTCCCGAATTCATAGAGTCTGCATCTGCAACTCTTGGATCATCCGCAATTACATCTAGTTCACAAATTCCTACCGAGCCTCCTTTTATTCCCACAATTCCCGTGCAACCTTCTATCTCTGATCAACAATATGCAGTAGTATCACCTCCCTCCACACCACATACACCTCATACATCAACTGCTCTGACTCCTCCTATATCCCCAAACCCAGTTGTAAATCCACCCAGAGCAATGGCTGCCCGATTTGCACCCCTTGTGTTGCCTCAAATCCTGGATGACATGCTCGTTGATTATCAAAGAAAAATTCCATTGTTTGATGGCACTCCTCAAAGTGTTACTGCTCAGCAACATGTGGATAGGATGGCAGATTTCTTTGACCTTCATGAGATTGATGCGGAAAATGTGACAATGAGACTGTTTGTACAAACCTTTGGAGGTGAAGTAAGGAAGTGGTTCAGAGCTTTGCCGGCTAGAAGTATTTCTACATTTCCTAATCTTCAGAGACAATTCTTGGATTGATGGGAAGTGAAGAAATACCCTCTTTCGATTCTTTCTGAAGATGACAATATCAAGCGCAACGTTGGTGAGTCTGTTCAAGATTATTGTATTAGATTCAATTCTATTTACAATGCAATTCCTGCTGATATAAAGCCACCTAGGGGGTCGGCTTTAATTAAGTTTCCGGATGGCTTCGATCCTGACATGGCCTATCAGTTAAGAGAAAGAGATCCGGGCACTTTAGAAGACATGAAGAAAATTGCAGTTAGTGTTGAAGCCAATCTTCTTGCCAGGAGAGCTAGAATGAAATTTGAAAAGAAAGTAGCAATAAAGGAAGAGGTTTCCACTTCAGATCAAGTGCTCCGTAAGATGGAAAAGATGTTTGAAAGATTAACACTTGATAAGTCTGAACCGCAGATCAGAAATCCTAACTTCCGTGGCCAACAACAACCACAATTTAGAATCAAGCAAAGAGAGCAGCGAGTACAAGAACAAGCAGTGCAATAGCAAGTGAAGACACCTTTACAGCAGAATTTTCTACATGGTCCAGAATCAGATGATGAAGAGAATGTAATAGGAGAAGAGAATCATTTCTTTACACCTGATGATATGCAGATTTTTATCACTGAAGATAAGGAATATTCTGAAAACTCAGCTGTACAAAAGGACGAGAATTTCATCTTGGCAAATGAGACAGCTCTTGAAGAAGAGTCTCATGAATATCAGAGGGGGTACATGAATGCCTTGACCACCCAGCAGTGACAATATTCACTCAGAAGTAGAGATGTACCCGTTAATCCAATTCAAAAAAGAAAGGAAGCTACAACGCCAAAGAATGATCCACTCGTTGTGCAGAAAAAGGGAAAAGAGACAGCTGATCCCACTACTAGAAAATCACCATCAGCAAATGAAATATCTAATCAGCCAAATATATCAAAGGAGAAAACTGAAAAGAAGGATGTTCCCGCTAAAGAGGTAGAGAAAACTTCAGTATTTAACTTAGAAAATGAAATTGCTAAGTTAAAAGTATCCATTCCTTTGACTGAATTGATGAAGAATAGTAGCTATAAGCTTCAGGTGTCTAAGATTTTGAGTTTAGATCCATTGTCTGATATGGTAAATGTGGAAGATGATAAACCTGAGTTGATTTTTGGTCTAACATTGGATGGTGAGTCTCCAGATAATGATGTACCTCCTTTTTACATCAGCCTTAGATTGCATGACTATATGTTACACAATGCTATGTTTGATTCCAGAGCCTCTCATAATCTCATGCCTAGGGCAATCATGGAGAAATTGGGATTGGATATCACTAGAAAGTATCATGACCTTTATTCTTTCGATTCTAGTAGAGTAAGATGCATTGGGCTTATCAAAGATTTGGTGGTCAGTTTGGATCAGATTCCGACTAAAAATGTTTTGATGGATGTCGTTGTGGCGGATATTCCTCCTAGATTTGGCATGCTTCTTTCCAGATCTTGGGGAGCGAAACTTAAAGGGACATTGCATCTTGATTTCTCCTATGCTACCATTCTTGTGTTCGGTCAGATGAGGAAATTATACCGGGAGAATAAGATGAAGTATATGATTACTAGCAAGGAGAAACTGGTAAATCATCCAATCAACTATGTACATACTTATTTAGAATCCTTTGTTTTATACTCAGATAGCTTTAATGATGTAAATATCCAATTAGTTGAAGTAGACGAAATTCCAGAAATCACTGAAAATTTCAGAGAGGTCCTAAAGAAAGAGAGACAAAGACTTGATAGTACCGCTGAGCAATCAGCCTTCCGACAATAGCAAAATGTTGATGGACAGCAAGCAGAAGTAACAGAGCAAACAAAATTTCATCATTTGGAAGAGGATGAAGATGGTTTTTGGACCATGGATTTTGATGGTGCGGTAGGAAATGACGGTGTTGGAAATGGCATTTGGGTACGCAACCCTTTTTCCTCCCCAAACAAAGTGCCAAGTAATGTAAGGGTCTGTTCTTATAAATTTTCGTTTGATTGTTCAAATAATGAGGCTGAATATGAAGCTTTAATTGCTGGTCTGAAAATTCTTAGAAAGTTAAATGCCAAAAGGATTGCAGTGTATGGCAACTCCAAGTTAGTTATCAAGCAAGTGAAAGGTGAATACCAAGCTAAGCATCCTCGAATACGGGCCTACCGCAATGCGGTACTAGATATCTTGAGATTATTTTCAGATTATACTTTGACATGTGTCCCTCGTATTCAGAATGGCATTGCAGATGCACTTGCAAAAGCAGCAAGTAATTTGAAAATTCTGATGAACTCAAGAAAAAAATTTGAAATTCATGTGAAGCATCGTCCGATTGTCCCTGACAATCAAAGATTTTGGCAAGTGTTTCAAGATGATAAAGAAATTGATGAATTTCTGCAAAATGAAGGTAAATTCAAAGACACTTCTATTGATGGGGAGCATGATAATGTCAAAGCAGAGATAGAAGTCAATTAGATGGAAGTTTTGCAGCTGAAGGATAATGTCATTCCTAAAGGTCTAATACCTTTAGAGGAGCTTTTCGACCAAGATGATGTAGCTCGGAAACCGAGCTTGCTGCCAACCGAGAAAGGAGTTGAGGATGTGAACATTGGATCAACAGAAAATCCTAAAATGGTGAAAATTTCCAAAGCATTGCCCCCACAGGTAAAATCAAAGTATATCAGTTTATTATCTTCCTTTGCTGATGTATTTTCTTGGGATTATTCATATTTGAAGACATATGACACCAACATAATTCAACATACTATTCCGATCAAGCCAAATCAAAAGCCCTTTCGACAAAAATTGAGAAGAATAAATCCAAAGTTGCTGCCCTCAATAGAGAAGGAAGTGAATCGGTTGTACAAAGCTGGTATCATCGTTCCCATAATATTTTCAGATTGGATTTCTAATTTGGTGCCCGTGTGCAAGAAAACAGGTGAGATTCGCTTATGCATTGATTTTCGAAATCTGAATAAAGTATATTTGAAAGATAACTATCCATTGCCCAAAATGGATCACATACTACAGCGAGTAGTTGGAGCATCCCGCATGTCGCTACTCGATGGTTATTCCGGTTATAACCAAATTCTGGTTCATGAGGATGATAGAGATAAAACAGTGTTCACCACTCCGTGGGGAACTTTTCATTATACTAAAATTCCTTTCGGTTTGAAGAATGTTGGTGCGACCTTTCAGCGAGTAATGGATATGGAATTTGCAAATGAGAAAGATGTCTTTCTGGTTGTGTATCTTGATGATTTGATAGTTTTTTCTAATTCAGATGAAGAGCACCTTTATCATTTGAAGATTGTATTTCAGCGGTGTAGAAAATATGGTGTATCTCTTAATCCAAAGAAGAGTTTGTTTGCCATGGATGGAGGCAAGCTTCTTGGTCATATTATATCAAAAGATGGCATCTGCATTGATCCAGCTCGAGTAGAAGCTATTCAGCAAATTGATCTTCCCCGAAATTAAAAGGAGATCCAATCATTCAACGATAAGATGAATTTATTACGTCGCTTTGTGCCCAATCTTGCAGAACATTTAAGGGAAATCACAAACATGCTCAAGAAAGTTAGTGTAGTGAAGTGGACTGAGGAAGCAGTAAAGTTTTTCAATTTAGTAAAATTGGCTCTTTCTTTAGCTCCTGTTTTGATCAGCCTGGACTATACTCAGGATTTTATTTTGTTTTCATTTGCCTCGGATCATACTATGGCAGTAGTCTTGATGCAGAAAAGAGATCAGCTTGAGAAACCAGTTGCTTTTTTCAGCCGAACCATAAGAGATGCAGCCTTAAAGTATAATATTATTGAAAATCAAGCTCTTGCCTTAGTAAAAGCATTGAAATATTTCCGAGTATATATTCTACATTCTCACATTCTTGCTTATGTTCCTAATGCTGATGTTAAAGATGTCTTAGTGCAAATAGATCCAGAAGGGAGACGAGGCAAATGGATTGCAGCCTTGTTGGAATATGACGCGGAGATAAAACCTACAAATATTATCAAAGGACAGGGGCTGGCTAAGCTAATGGCTGAGTCAAATTTGCATGCCTTGGACATTAATCTCATTGCTGCTATGTCCGAGGAAAATGAAGAAAATTCACTTGTTCAGGTATCATAAATATTTTTTCTTTCTCCTTGGTACTCAAACATTGTTTATGTGCTCCAAAATCTGTCACCACCGCCAGGAATGGCTAAAAACAAAAGTAGGACACTGAAATTAAAGTCTGCCAAGTTTTGTATCATGAATAATGTGCTTTATTGGAAAGATCCCAGTGGTGTCTTGCTAAATTGTTTGGTTGAAGAGGAGGCAAAACAGGTTATGGAATATTTTCATAAGGGAGATTGCGGAGGTCACCTTTTTTGGAAAACAACGACCAACAAAATTTTGAGAGCAAGATATTATTGGCCGACTCTCTTTACTGATGTGTACAAAACTATTAAAAGCTGCCATGAATGTCATATTTTTGAAGGGAGGAAAAAATTGCAACCTTTGCCGCTCAAGCCCATTGAAGTAAGTGCTCCTTTTTAGCAGTGGGGTTTGGATTTCATTGGCGAAATCTATCCTACTTCTTCAGTGCAGTATAGATGGATCCTTATAGCGACGGACTATTTTACTAAATGGATTGAGGTGGTTCCCACCAGGCAAGCCACAAATTCGGTCATAATTTCATTTCTTGAAAACAATATTTTGTCTCGTTTTGGCTGTCCAAACAAGCTGATCACTGATAATGCATCAGCCTTTAAATCTAAAAGAATGATTGAATTTTGTGATAAGTATCAAATTACTTTGGGGCACTCAACCGCATATCATCCACAAGGAAACGGATTGGCCGAATCCTCCAATAAATCCTTGGTCAATATTATCAAAAAGCTGCTGGAAATAAACAAGAAAAGTTGGCATAAGAAATTGGTTAATGCACTTTGGGCAGACAGAGTGAGTCAAAATAAATCTATAGGCATGTCTCCTTTTGAGCTCGTGTATGGTGTTGACACGGTATTCCCGACCTCTCTCGTAGTTCCAGTGGTTAAACTTCTGCAGGAAGCTAGCAGCGAAGATGATCATATGCAACGGAGAATCAATCAAATGATCCATTTACAGTAGACTAGAGACAAGGTTTTTCAGAACACTTTCAAGTTGTAAGAGAGAATCAAGAATATATATGATCGAAAGGAAAAGGCAGACAAGTTTCATATAGAAGAAGTGGTGCTAAAATTGGATGCAAGAAACGAAGATAAAGGTAAGCATGGCAAGTTCGAGAATATTTGGAAAGGAACTTTCAGAATTGCTGCATATCGAGGCCAAAATGCTTTCCTTTCGAAAGAAATGAATGGAGAATATTTTCCAGGAGGGCCGGTCAATGGTCGGCTCCTCAAACGGTACTATTTTTGAAATGTTTTCTGTTGTCATACATGTCACTGTACATACCGGTTGGTTTAAGTTTCATTGCAAGTGTGTGCTGTCATCATTCATTCAGTTTGGGGCCCGAAGTGAAGGCTATAAAACTGAAGGTTGGTCTCATTTTTGGTTTGGTTTGTTTGAGTCAGGTCTTTCAGTCATTTTTGGTTTCGAAATTGAGTCAGTTTGAGTCAGTTTTCAATTCTGAAAATGAGTCAAGAGTCTTGTTTTGGTTTGTCAAAGTTATTGACTCTATATCCAAATGGACAAAGGCACTGCCTATTTTCCCAGAGATCTATAGTTCTTGGCACCTCCAAGGAGCTACCATCCCCATTAGAGGCAATGTTAGTGTCGGTATCTTCATCCCTCCATCAGTGATCAAATTTCTCTTGTTGCATTGCATATTAGGTGTCTCACTCAGTCAACTGCATTCCATTAGGAGCATGGATCATCTGACGGTAGTGGCTTGTTGCTCATGTCCCTCATGTCCTTTACCTGCTGGCCTATTTCTATTCATTAAAATCATTTGCAGTCACTTTTGTCTCATAGTTTGCAAAGAGTCATTTTTAGGGTTTTAGTGTCATTAGGTCTAGGGTTTCATTAATAAGGTTTTCAAAATCCCCAATAATGGTCAGCAGGAACATGAGGAATTTAAAATAAGGTTTCAGTCCTAATAACTTCATCATCATATGCTTAATAATGTATTTTTCTTCAAAACTCTGTTTTGAAGAAAAATAGGGTATTTCATATTTTTATGTAGTAATGTAATTTCAAGTTTTCTTAGTTGTAATAATATTTTCACTGGAAACCCTGGTCACCTTTGTCAAGCTCCAGCCAATCCATTCCCTACAGGACAAATAGAAAGCACATCATTCAGTCAAAAATCCAAAATGAAGCAAAACAAAGTTTTGAAAAGTGTCAAAATCTGAAACATTACAAAGTGGGTTTTTTTTTTTTTTTTTAAATGAAGAATTAAAGATCCTTGGTATATAAATCATTTTCATGTTTCAAAATCTCATTTGTATGCCAAGAAAACAGAGTGAGCCAAGGATAAACCATGAAGAGCGAAGGAAGCATTTTGAATGTAGATTTGTGCAAGTTTCACTGCGCGACGCGACGCATTGGACGGGCGCGACGCATTGGGTCGGCCCCCACTGTGTTGAAATTACTCTTGCGCGGTGCATAGGAGTTACGCGGCGCGTTGGGTTTGTTGCGCGATGCGTAGGGCCGCAAAGCAATTTCATTTCCATTCCTCTCAAAACTTCAAATCTGCTCGGTCACTTCCGGTCCAAGTAAGTCAATAAACGTTGCCACTGCCAATGAACATGTGTCTTGTGATATCTATGAGGATTTAAACAAAAATTCAAACCCTATTATCTTGTTCAAAGAATGCTTCTTTAGGGTTTTTAATTTGGTTTTGTGCCTATCATTTCCACTTCCCCACCTTGTTATCCCCTCATCACTGTTATTCTAGTCCCATTAGCACATTTCCCTATCCCTAAATCACTCATTCCCTATCCCAATTCCCATTATCCCACATCCTAATTACAAATTTCCCAAACCCAAATGCTATCCCAAAAAAACCTAGTGACTGCCCCTAAACTCTTCAATTGACAAATTTCAATTGGAAATATCCCATCATTCCCCCTACCCTCTCCCTCCATAGTCCCTCACGTATTATCACACATTTGGAAACAAAAACCAAAGACACCAAACTCCTCATATTCATCTAAGGAAACATAGACTTTGGCAAACATGGAGACAGATTCTTCTTATGACCGAGACAATGACTCCACAACTGAATTGCATGCACCTAGGAGACCCTGGTAAGAGCAAGGGTATATGTGAGGGAGGAGCCAGCTCATCGTTCACAGTTCGTCTCTCGCTATTTCATGTTTCTGCCACAGCCTTGTTACTGACCAGAAAAGGTTACTAGTGTTCACCACCACTTCGAGCCCGATTGTTTGTGTTGCATTTACATAATGGCCAAGTCACTCTTGCAGGTGTGACATTCACTTTAACACCTAAAACTATCTCTCAAGCAACTGGAATTCCAAATGTTGGAGAGCAATGGAACAAAAGGCAGCAGGTTGACAGGGAACACTATGAGCCATATATCAAGCCTATTGTTTTGAGACAACTCAGTAGAGTTTTTCCCTTTCGGTTTCTAAAAGATTCATATGCTCCTTTGATGAAACTCATTATCAAATATTTCAGTTATGAGGGCCGGTTTTCACGTCTCTATGCCTATCATATCAGGTTGCTGATGCATTTTACCAGGGTGAGAATGATGAACCTCCCTTACTTCATATGCCGAAATATTGAGAAGATGACCACCCTCGTGCAAAGGAAAACTCCTGAGCAGCAGTATAGCAATATCTATCACTTTGCACTCATCAAAATTGTGGTTATGCATCAGCTCGGCTTGCAGGATATTTCATGGGAGGATTTCATTTCTAATGGTTTCTTCACAGCTTCTCAGGTACCTTCGGAGGCTTTTCATGAGGCAGGTGAACCTTCATATCAGCATGGAGGTCATGATACACAGACCGCTGGTGTGCCGGTGTTTGTCACCTATCAAAGGGGCACTAGAGGGTTGTTTGCAGCAGCCAGGCGAGTATTATCTCCACCCGGGGTGGAAGGGGTCTTACTTCCTTCATCAGAAGTACAGGTACAGGACAACGGTAAGAGGCCAATACATGATGAGGGGCCTTCAGGAGGCCAGGATACAGATTTCATACTCATTGATGATGATTTGGGCTCACCAAGCTCAAAGATGAGAGAGATTGTTTAGGAGCAGAAGGCGGAAATAAACACTTTGTCCATCAAGTTGCAAAGAGCCCAATGGATAATAAACTACCATGAGTAGAGAAAAAAACAACTAGAAGATCAGCAAACTATCATGGAGTTGCAAAATATACGTGAGAATCGGCAAGCTTCCAAAAGGAGCCAAACCGAGATGACATCCATTGAGCAAGAGATTGAGGCTGATCGCGAAACATGGCTTGAAAGGGTAAATTTTCATTTGGAAAAGCTGTTGGAGAAGGCCAACAAGGAAAAGAACATTTTGAGACACATGGCGAATCATTATTGGGCAAGAAATCATGTTTGCAAGGCACGAATCAAGATCCCAAAGGCTAAGTTGAAGAGGGCCTCAAAGCGTCGGAAAAGGCAAGATAGAATTCAGATTTTGGCCGAGGCTTCCTTGTCCCAGCATAGTACATGGTGGAGGACAATCAGCCCAAATTTCATGAAATTTGGGACACATTTTGCAAATTTTGTTTTTTTTGGCCTAAACACAGATTTTTCAGCTCTACGCGTCGCGCCACTTGGCGCGCGCTTTTGATGGGAGGCTCCTCTTGGGTAAAACTTTATATTTTTTTATTTTCCATGAAAATGTATGCATGCCTACCTATGGCCAAGATATTTTGACAGGTTTTGGTCTTCCAGAAGGGTCAAAAACACCCTAAAAATGACCTTTCTGCCCCTTTTTTGACACACAGGAAGCAGTGTTGGGAGAACTCATTTTTGGAGGGGCAAATTGAAGCCAAATTCAGAAATTCCACTTGTGTTGGAAAGTAGAAAAACAGAAATTTCTAACAAGCCCACTTGGAGAAAATTTGGACACCAAGAAGGCCTCCAAAATCAGCTGCAAACTGGCGCAACGCATAGAGAAATCAGGCGCGGCGCATTGGGGATTTTTCCTCGTTTTGGACTCAGTAACTCTGTTTTTCGCCTCGTTTTTGACATTTTGACTTTATTACTTCTAAATGTCAAAATCATGATGTAATTTGATGTAATTTGATGGATATTGATGTAATTTTGTTAAATTTTTACTCATGGAGGTAGATTCATCCATCAGAAGGTGAATTGCAACTGAATGAATCAGTTTCCTATCTTATAGAGGCAAGCTGTTCCACTGCATATTTTCCAGTTCTCTAGTTTAGATCTTATTGAAAAATCTCCTAAAATTGTGAGCTCGACCCCTAGAGGCTGGGGATGAGTTAGTGTTGTCTATATCTTGTAGTTTTTCAGTCATTAGCATAGTTTGGAAACTTGGGATTGCTTTGAGCATCATTGTACATTCATCTCTGTAGTTTGGCAAAGGAATAGACAAGGGTTTGCAGCACTCCTTGGGATTCATGTGGCTCTTTGTTTTGATGATGTGTTTCTCTCTATTAATGTAAGTTTAGTGGTGTTTCATGTGTATCATTTTCCCTCTTATTTCTTCTTAAGTTAAACAAACAAGGATAAAGGCGGAATTCATTAAGATTTGCAGTGCTCTACCTAGGGTTTGTTTAATTTTCTATGTTTTCAACTGTTTGAAGAGGATTCCTGAAAGTTTCTTGCCCTCTTCAACTCCTCACTGGTATGAGCTATCCATTTCATTCAAAATTGAAGTGTCAAAACAATTTCCTACCTTGCCCCATTCAGATCTCTGCAAAAACTAGGTCTCATTTCCCAGACCCAAAATCTACCCCTCCCTTTGATCCAAAAAACACCCTCAAAATCAAATCAAACTCTTTTAAATATATACCTAGCCTAAAATCAGCCTTTATTCAATTCATCTCAAGCCTCACTGATTATTTTTGTTGATATTGACTAGGATAGAGCCCTCTCCCGATCTGGTAGGGCTAGCTACCAGATTCAACGTGGTTTTATGTTACCCAAGACTCTTCCTTCCTCAGACTGAGGTATATTTAGGCCATAACATCTCTGACTTTTGTTGGGACTGGACCCAAGGTTCAATGACTGGCTAGTTAAAAATTTTGAGTTCTGTTGAAGCCTCGAAAATCATTGCTTTAAACATTGGGGGAAAACCACCCGGTTGGGACCTTAGGACAACTCCTTTTCCGTTTTGTGTGGTGGCTCCGACTGGATTTATAGGACTAGTTTCCTAATAATAAATGGATTGATGATGGAGTGTTTGTGTAGGTGAATAATGGAACTAACTGACTAAAATAATCTATCTAACTTAAACTATAATTTGCAAATAATTCTAAAACTAACCCGGGTATTAAGTATGAATACGAATTTTAAGATTGTTTCAATTAAACAAATAGCCATGAAAATGTATTATTATTTAATAGAAATATGCAATATCATATAATGATAAATCTTTTTAAGAAATTAAACAGAATTAGAATAACACATCGCATTCATAATTCTATATATCATTTGCATATACTATGATAGATAAATATTTCTATATCTTCAGAAATGATATGACAAAGAAATATTTGAGAAAACAAGCATATACAAATGATAGAAAATTTCAAAGAGAATACTTCATTACATAAAGAAAATAACAGTAAATCGATAGAAATACCAAATTCATTGAGATATTTTCTTGATGCAATTCGATATCCAGATCCTGCGCTTTAACTTAAAACAACCTCCAAGGTACAGAAATGCAATTCTTAAAGATAATTCGCCATAAATCACAGAATGTGATCCTTTATAAAAATAAAATAGTCAATGGAGTATAGAAATGTATCATCCAAGCCAAAATATTACAAATTTAGGATCCCTTTCTAAATGCATGAAAGGGGTTTAAATAGGAAATTAACAAAACATATTATCTATAACTTATGCTAGAAACTATCATCAGAGATCCTGAAAAATACTTGCGAATATAAAATAAAACAGATTCACTGAATTTCTTCTGTATTCAATGTGATGAGGTGGTAGATTTTAAGCATATCTTTAACTTCCGTTGGATGACTTAGCCTTGAATGCAACTAACTAGTGTATGTGGCATCATATAGCTCTGGAATAATATAATTTATGGCATTAGAAAGGAATTTGATTGCCATCTGTTGACTTTGTGGTTTGATCAAATATGTCCATAGGACATCCCATGTAATTTCCTGTATTTTTCTGATCTTTTGATTCCTGTTGATTATTTCTTGCTTCCATCTAGCATCAGTCTCTTTCATCCTTGGCAATTTACCTGGAGTACAATCTAAAATCAAATTAGTAGCATATAAGCTATCATTTACTAATTGTGTCAGATTGTTCATTATGGCTCTAGCCCTTTATGTAGCACGTTCTTCTTTAATTAACTATGTATCCCATTCAGCAAACAAAATTTCTTTATGCCTTTCTTCGATCCTGGGAAGATTTTCTTTCTTTCCTTGTTCTAAGTCCTACCATGAAATAAACTCTGAAATCTTATCATCTGCATTCTCAAATTCAATTCTGGTACTGATTGATTCATCAATAAGGGAGGATGTTATTTCACATAATGGTTCAGCTTGTGCAATTTTTGAACACAGGTCATCCAAATGCTGAGACAATAATTTACTTGTTTCTAGAGCTTCTGTTCTAAATTGGTCAATTTTAGGATAGTCTTTAAATTTATCCAATCTTGCTTGAAACATTTTTTCTTGCTCTGCTTTGGCAGTTTTCTCATTTTGCAGTAGGATCTATAGTTTGGACTCCTCTTGAGACAACTGTTGTTGTTTATTCAAGGCTTGCTGATCAAGCTTCTTCTTTTCAATACTCAGTTGTTCTTCCAATTGTTTGGCTCTGAGACTTTCTTCTTCTAACTGCTACTCCAACTGTAATATTCTTTGTTGATCACCTGTTGTTTTCTCTTCTAGCAATGTTATCTGTAAGTATTTTTTCTTTATCATTTGATTGAATTCAACAAATTTATCTATAGTGGCTGCACTATAGGCACCTGTATATTGTGACAGTTTGGTAAGATCCTATGAAGGATTTACCTCAGTATTCTTCCAGACAATATTCATGAATTCAACTTGTGGGGATGAAAGTGGTTCTTGATCTGTGCTCCTTCTTTTCCTTTGTTTCCTAACAACAACCCTATGCTTAGGACTATAAAATATATCCAGAGAAGGGATTTCTTCAACTTTCAACACAATTTCTTCTGATGGATGTTCAGGAATTATCTCCATATCTTGATCTTTCAGATTATCAACTTGAGGATTATTTTGTCCTCCAATTTGCTGTTCAAATTGCTCATATTTTATTAGCAATTGGGGAGTAACAATAATTTCAGAAGAATTTACCACTTTTTCCGTGGTTGTTTCTCTTTCAAGTTGATCATTGGGTTTATCACCTGTATTTATTTCTTCAGACTGCCTGTCAGTATTGGTACTTGTATTCTCCTTCTCTGTCTGAATATCAAGCTTGCTAGTAAACACTTATTTCTCTGTCTTGCTAGCTGTGTCTTCCTTTTTCTTTTCTTTTGTTTCTATACTTTCAGCTTCTTGAAAAGGAATCCTTAGCTGGTCAAGGGGAGCTTTCAAAAATCTCTGACTTCTGAACTGCATGAATTTGTTCATATCCTCTACTTGAAACTTTGATTTAGCCAAGTCATAAACTTGGGAAAATTTCTCAATAGAGACAAATAAATCATCAAATTCATCGGGCTCATGCTCAAACCTATCAATTTGAACCAAAGTTGTGAAATCGAAAGCTACTTTATTTGGATCATACTGTCTGCCTGGGACAATTGCAAGCTTAAGATCTCTTATTTTAATGACTTCCTTCTTAGCATGTTTGAAATCATTCAGAGTATAATTTCCACAATGAAAGGGAAAGGTAGGCCACATCAATTTCTTGGCATTCTTTAAACATCTTGACATCCCTCTTTCTGTCAACTGGTAAGAAATTTCTTGGGCTAACAATTTTTCAGGGACATATAGAGGTAAGATATGGGGTTCCACAATGCTTCCAAAAACTCTGATATAGGTAAACCTTTCTTCTCCAAACCAATTTCCAATTAGGGATATATCATTCTATGCCTTTTTAGAGAGTCGGGGAGGAAATTGGTTAAAAATGTTCTGATAGACATGTAACATAAAGTCGTGAAAAATCCTATATACATTATTTTTAAAATGGATCTTCCACAAATATTTATGGTAAATATGTACCAGGACAGGGTTTTGAGGGGTCCATTTCCAACCTAGAATAGGAAATTCTGAATTGAAACACAGATCATCTAAGATATAGGCACATAAATGAAAAGGGGTTGTATTTCCAGTATATTTATCCTTTCTATATTCCAGAATTCTATTAGATATCTTGTCAGAAAGGATAACTGACCAATCCATAATCTCAGAATTCAGAGCAGAATGAATCAGGGGTACCATTTGAATTGAAAACCTTGCAGAATTATCATTTCCAAAAAGTGTGCACATCATTGCAGCAGCATAGCAATATTGGGGTGCAAGAGATTCCACGGAGTACATACCCGATGCTTCATTTTTGTGTTTTCTGGAGCTCATCTCCATTCCCTTATTGGTTCCGATTGAGTTTCATTGCCTACGACGAAATATTTAATGAAGGCTTTGTTATAGATTTTTTGAGGGTCTGGCAGATGGTACATCGATTTTATATCTTCTTCTCTAAAAGACCCAAACGTTGTTCCCGCAGCTGAAACAAATGTTCTGTTTGTGATGGTGATATTATCTATCACCCATCGTATTACATCATAATAGGGGAATATATTCGCCCGAGCCGCAATTCTGTGAAGAAAAGAATTTGCAAGTGCTTTGAGAGGAGTCTCAGAATCAGAATCTGAGTCTTCTTCATCTGGTACTATCGCCTTTACCTCTGTAACAGTGGGTTTTTCTGCTTCAATCAAGTTATACACTTCTTCCCAGGAAAGCTTCCCGAGACCCTGGCATGCCGTATCTGTAACCAGCTTGATCTTAGCTGGTTTTTCTTTTGGTATTGTGGGAGTGACAATAGTTTTTGCGGCGGCAACGGTCCTTGCTTTCTTAAATTTCTTAGACATTTTCTCGTCTGGTATCGTTTCACTAGCTTGGCGAACGAGAGGGTTGGATGTTCTATGGCTCTGCAAATGAGAAAAACCTTTCAGAACGAGAAGAAATGAAGTTAAAAGAACAATTGTGTGAAAAGATTTTTATTAATGATCCCAATTGATTAACTCGTAATAAACTTAAATGCCCTCCATGAGAGTCACATTCACGCATTCATATAGAATCGATCACCATAATTCGTTTAATTTTCTAATTAATAATGATCGTACAATCGAACATCGGCGATATTGAAATGTTAACGTAAAAACTTTCCTTTTGAATTTTCCGATTGCGATTAATAAATAATATATGCGCGGCCTAAACAAAAATAAGCAAAGACTAACTATTCATCGCATCGGATTTTTTGAAAGGGAATCAAATGAAATCTCATATGTTCTGCCGATTTGCGATTACGATGATAGTATATCGCATCGGACATTTCCAAAGGAATTAAGTTGTACATGATTTCCGTTGATTTGTGATTGCGATGATGGTGGGGTCCATCACATCAGAGTTTTGCAGAACAAGTAAACGTGATGTTGTTTCTCCGAAATGCGATTGCAATGAATCGCATCGCATCGGCGTTTATGAAATAGACCGAATGAAGGATAAACTTTTTGAAATGTGATTTGCGATAAGTTATATTGAATCGGAGTTTTGTAAGAAAAAATGTGAAACCTTAAGACTCTACCGATTTGCGATTGTGATTTACTTTATCGCATCGGAGTTTAAACATGAATACTTTTATGCTTTGTGCCGATGCGATATAAGACTTTATAGTTCATCGGATCGGAAAAATTCAATGTCACATTTGTTCATTTGCATTTGATATATGCGATATGCGATGCATGACTTTTAAATAATGAATCTTTTATTGTTCTATCTAAAATAATCGGATTTCCTCAAAGTGTTTTAATTCTATCTTAAAAAGAAAGGGGACCTATTTCTAAATGAAATTTATTCTAAAATTTTGAAATGGGGAGGGTTGTTGTACCGTACAACAAGTTGTTATGTTAAACCCACATTCATCATCATTTACCCTTCATTAATACATTAAAACCCCTTTTTCTAAGTAAAGACACAATCTTACTTAGTAAAGATAAACCCCAAATAATTAACTTCATCCTTTCAAAAGCATTCATAAAACCCTCAAATTACATTTATCCTAAGTATTAGTGAAGTACATATAAAAATGATCAATGTTGTATTTTTTACTTTACTTAGAGATAATAGGTGTTTTGTTTCCCTTTTTCATATTAAATTTTAACCTCCCGGATGCGGGTGCATATTAAGGTGATCTAGGAGGATGGCTCTTGGCGGCGATCGGATGTTGGCGCATGGCCTGGCCACATGGTCACATACGAGCTCACTCGTATGGATTTAATTACTGCCAGAGCAGATTTTAAATTCTCATTTAATTCGCACTCTTGTCGAGGATCAACTCACAGCTACAATTTGCAAACGATGGGGCAGGCTTTCTTCTCTGTCTGGTTATCCGCTCCTTAATTGCCCCTCCCCTGTTTTAAGGGCTTGCAGATGCCCCTTTGGTATCGCGGAGCCAAGCTCTTGCACGAATACCAGGAGGCGCTGATCCCGCCTTTGTTGCATTGAGCTTACTCCAGGTGCTCACTTCTCTCAAAGCCTACATTGCCGCCTGTATTTGACCTCGACTCCCTCGTTCTTTGAAGCTCTTTCTTCACCTGTGCCTGTGCGTCATTATCCAAGTTCCAATGCCTTCATGCCTCGCTTAAGGCAGCGAATGCGCTGCCGTCGGGGTAGCAGTCGTGGCAGAGCCACTCGTATGCTACCCTCTTCCATTTATGATACCTCTTCCTCCTCTCAGGAGTTTGACCATGGTAGATATCCTACTACTCGTAGCGGACGACGTAGAGTCCGGCCTACTGGTCAAATGCACTCGCAGTGTATCTCTCTTTTTCCTCCTACTGGTTCCCCCTCGAGACCAGATACCACCGCCACATCCACTTCTGCTTCCATCCCCCCCTCGCAGGTCACCCTGCTCCAAACCACTCATACCGCTGAGTTTCATTATGCTTGTACAATGAATCAGCCCAACATTACTGCCTTCATCACAGTTACTCTCAGGGAGGAAGCAACTCGCCCTGAGACCCCTGACGATCCCAGTATGTAGAATTCTGATCAATGCTATGGAGTTCCTACTGTCTCACAGAATGGGGCCTCCAGTAGCAAAGGAACTCACAAGGAGGACATCAACGAAAATCGGCAAGGAAAAGATCCCATGGCTCGCGTCTCAACTGTTGCTAAGGAAGACTCCACCTGTGTGAATCCCGCAGCAGCAGATGATAGCAGTGATGCATACAGGTGTTTAATTGTGGAGGAGCCTACCTCTCCGTCCAATGACAAGTAAACACTATAGTCTTAGCTGGTTTTTGTTTTTGGATCATATTTTGTTTGGGTCCATTTTTTCCTTCCCGAACAGTAGTGTTATTTTGATTATGAAAAATGATATATGTCCTTTGCTCAACGTGCTGGTTTCCCCTGCGTGGGCAGCAAAAAACTTCTCTCTAGGACTGGTTTCCCGCATATGGGCAGTCCAGTATTATCATTTTTGAGGATTAATTCCGAATTCTTGGGATTGCACTGCTGAGGCCTGTGCCTCGTTGTATTTTTACAGTATATAAATAGAAATATATTTACATATAAAAAAAAATATTGACTTTTAACCCATTTTATTAATTCCCTAAAATTACACCTACCCGTAGATATTAATTCCCCTATAACTAAATAACCCCCAAAAACCCACTATTATAAATTTTAGACCATAGTTAAATATTCCACGTGCATAAAATAAAGACCCTGCCTATAAACGATTTGGTCTAAACTTATCATTAATTAAATACCCCGCCCCTATAGTTTTTAAATTGTTCAAACGGTTTAAAACTATATAATACACCAGCTCCCGCATATGTTTTATTAAAACATTTCACAAATGTTTTAAATAAAAATACATAACATTACCCCTCCGCTATGTTATTTAACATCTAAGGGTTCAAGCTTTATCAAAACATAGTTTTATAAAGCCTAAAACCATTCCACTGCATATAATCACCCTGGTCCCACCCCTAATCCAGTGCAATTCTCAAAATAATCTCTGTCGTTCGCTCGTGAACTCGAAATCTGACGTCACAGATTTTATATCGCGTGAAAAAGATACACGTTAACCCAACCACCAAACTCGTGCGAAATGGCTGGTTTCACAATTCTCTCTCTCCTCCACGTGCAATCCAATCATTGGATCGCATGGGTTAAGCCAAAAATAGATTACCACCCAATAGCCGCGCGATAACCACTTGCGGTTTTCGTCCATTGAAGCTTCAAAACCACTCTCCCGCCTGATGCGACCTGCATTAAATGTCCGATTAAAACAACTAAAATGTTTAATAAAACCTTTGGAAATGTATTTCATATCATTCTTGCCCATTTTACTCTCTGCATTGCCTCTCCCGACTGAAAGAAACCTTGTTAAAGCCACTTTCTCTGCCATTTTCATGCCCGAGCCTGCATCATTTACCCAGTTAAACCCTTGATGACTGTTGAGTAGCTGCGTAGTGGTCCAAAAAAACTACTAAAGCCTTCAAGTCAGCAAAGAACCTCAGAAACCTTTCCAGAAAACGATACCTGCATTACAACATGTATTTTTCTAGAAATCAAAATTGCAATCAATTTGAAAAACCTTTTTAAATAAATCAAACACAATTAAGTTAAAGAATTGATTAAGTAAACTGCCCAAAAGTCCCCAAAACAGGCCAAACTCTGGCAAATTTTTTCCAAAAACCCTTTTTCTTTGCAATGCGCCATTTCCGAAGAAATTGAAGAGTTTATACAGTTTATTAGTCTATTTCGATGCTCTGAGATAAGCCATAAAGCCTCTGCAGGTACCCTAAACCCTCTGTGATTCTTTTAAAAATGTTTTTAGCCCTATTCCCATTAAATATACTCATAAAACCCCTGTTTTCTATTTCAAACGAATTCTAAAGCCTCCAAATATCTTTGATAAGCCTAATTTAACAGAAAAATCAAAGAAAGGCCTATACTTTGCCAAACTTTGCCCATTTAAGCCTCTATTATAGTAAAATTGCCTCTGCAAACTATTTAAACTTTCAGAAGCATATCAAAATTCCTAAAAAACAGAGTGCAAGCAAGCCTGAAGGTTTTAAAGCTCCTAAGCCTACCCCTGCTATGACTTCAAGTACTGCTATTGTTGTAAATCCATTACAACCCCTAGTTGTCAATATTGAACACATTCCCCTTGCTGATACTGATTATAAAATAACTGATCCCATTGTTGAATTCAATCTGTTAGATATCCATAACTGGTGCTATGAGAAATATTTAGATGATCATGAAGAAGTTCATATTTGGGAATCCCATTTACCCAAGTATGTTGTCCCATTGACTCACCCTTGTCAGGAGATCATTAGATTGTGTCAACATTACTATGTTCCTGAACAAAGAGCTATTGTGAATGCCAGTAAAGAAGTCCTATTTACCATCATTGCAGAGTCAATTAACCAAATGTTGCAGCTTCAACCTGACCCCCAAGCAGTACCTTTGTCTATTGAGGCCCTCACCAAACTATACATTGGCCTAGATTTTCCTAAAAGGTTCATGATTTTTCAGACTTTTATGCCTCTGCGTGTAGAAATTCCAAAGTTAAATCCTCCCTATTCTACTGCTAAATCCCATGAAGGATCAAGACATATAATTTCCATGCTCTCTTTCATACTTGGATATTTCACTGATGAGCACACTGATGAATCCATCTTGGGATTCTTGTCCACATTTTCTCCAGGTCAACCACCTTCAGTCATATTTGATTATGCTGGTTTCATTGCTAATAGTATTCATTATCAGTTGACAAATTTTCAAATAGAGGGAGTGTTTAGATATACCTCCTACCTGTTAAGTCCCTATATTAATAGTGTAGTCCCTTATTATGTTAGTGTAGCCCCCCTTATTGTTATTGTTGTACCCCTGTAACCCCCATATTGTTATTATTGTGCCCTTACATTATTATTGTTAGGTCAGCTAGGATTACATTGTGGCCCCACTAGGATTACATTGTGGCCCCATGGACTCCTATATATAGAAAGGAGGTTTTGTCATTTGTATCATCCAGGAATTGTTCATTCATGTAATGTATTGGAGGTTTCCCCCTCGAAGTGGCTCATTTATAAGGCGTTGATATCTCTTTTCTTCTATTTTTGGAGTTGGTTTCACAACACTACCTTTTCCACATGTTCTTTTATTTCCAATCAGATAATTTTCCAATCACTCTTCAAAAACTTGACATAGAGGCCAATCCTCTATATGTCATTTTTTGGACATCATTACTTAGAAAATAATGTGCATATTTTAGTTATTCAGAGTTTTCAGAGTTATTTTTACATCTAGTGATTAACATGTTGATGAAGACAAAGCAACCTAGAATAAATGAGGAAATGAAGAAGATATTGCAGTTATCAGAGCAGAGTAACGTTGGTGACTGGTATTTTGTATGAGAAATATACTGAAATCACAGTTTTTGGGACAAATTTGTTGCCTTACAAGTTACCCAAACATCCTCCAATGAGTACCTTTGCCTTGGAGTATATCAGGCAGATCCTAAATTCTGATTCAATCGACTTCATGGCAGCTAATAAGAAGACCCAATTCAAACTTGAAAATCAAATTGGGCCATTCATATGCAATCACAGGGATGCAGAAAAGGAAGCAGTAAATCAACTATTGGAATATAAATTTGAAGAGAGTTTCCCTTGGAACTATGGTCCACAAGGGATCTTGAGAAAGCTAAGGGTAAAATGAAAATTAACACCCTTTATCCATGAAGCTAAACCAGAAATAGAAAAGTCTGCCAATCAGCTTGAATGGATTGAAAATACATTAATAGATGCAGTAAGAAAAGGTAATACCTTAGAGACTGCAAATCAACCAGAGAATTCCACCAAAAGAATAAGAGAAGAAGGAGCCTATGTGGCAGAGACTACAACAGAAACAAAGTTCAAGATCATTTATAACAAAATTCCAAAATTGGATACAACAGGTAAAGGAAAAGTAACAATAGATGTTGAAGAAACAAAGCCTCTTAATACCAACACAAATTTGCCAGAGACAAATGTAGCTACTCTAATTATCAATGAGCCAAATCAGAATGAAGAACAACTCAATAATGAAGACACACAACTAATGGAAAGACAACAAAGCATGGAGGCTTCTTCCTCACATTCAGCTGTGGAAAAGGATTTGGATATTAAGAAGAAATATAAGAAAATCAAGTTGAAGAATGAGGAAATCAAAACAAAAATTTACTCTCAGTTCTTGAAACAGAAGTTAGGTAATCTAAACAGATTCCTATCAGCATTTGATTACTCAAGTAAAAAATTGATTATGTCAGTATTACAGCCCACAGTATCAGTGCCAAAGACATTTGCTGACTATAAGAAGGTTGATCTAGAAGTAGCTACAGACAATATTCATCAATTAGATCAAATAGAGTTTCATAGGAAAAGCTCATAGATGTTATATTCCATAGTTACAACAAAAGCTATGAGTGCTCATAAGCTACAAAACACCATCTCTAATATGCAAGATCAAATGAAGATGGACAAAGCATAATTATATGCCAAGGATCTAAGGATAAAAGCCTTAGAAGAATTAATATTGCAGGTAGGATATGATCCTACAAACATCAAAGCAGCAGAAGCATTGGTAAAAACGAAAAATGAGGATATAGCAGCCTTAAGGAAACAACTCAAGCTTCCTCAAAGTGAGCATCCTTAGGAAAAGGAAGTCTTACAGGAACAGAAGGAAAAATATGAAATGATGAGTTTAATTCTTCAATTGACAGCTCAGATTAAGGAAATGGAAATACATCTGGACCAACTTGTCTAAGAAAAGGAGACAGTAAAAGAGATGGACCAACTTTTCTAAGAAAAGGAGACAGTAAAAGAACCAGTGATTCCCACAGTCATTCTAGTTATCACTGCTGTAGTGCTTTCAAATTTAGGAGAAACTTTGGCACACAAAGAACTACTGGCCACTGCAGTGCCAGTGATTTCTTCCACTACATCAACAACTAAATCATCTACCACAACAGTACAACCTACATATGATGCCAGCAAGATAGTAAAAGCAATGGAAGAGATGTCTTTGAAGACAAATAAAATTAACAGATTGACAAAAATGGTTGAAAATATTGAAAAGTCAACTAAATTAGATCAAGTAAATGCTAAAACACATGAACAAAATGCCAACAGATTGAGTGAAGAGCTAAAGAAATTGAAAAAAGAATTAACTCTAAAGGATCAGATATCATACATAAAACATTACCTATGGAATAATGTTATTGAAGCCATCCATGATGTATGGCCTTCAATTTAGGTAATTTTTGAGAAAAGAGAGTTATTATTGGCAGCCCAAGCAGAAATCCAAAAGACTCAAACTGATTTGGCTAAAAAACCAGAGCATGCTGTAAAGCTAATCAATTTCCTTAATAGCAAGAATAGACAGGAATTGGAAGAGCTCAAAATAATAGACAGAACTGCCACTATCCTAGAAATTAGGAAAGTCACAACAAAGAGAAATTTGATGAGGCAACTTGAAGAAAAATGTGAAGGTATGAATAATGCTATAACCAGGCATGGTTAAATTCACAAATTTGAGGCAAAAAAGACTTCCTGATATCATGGTCATTAATGATAAATTGATGCCTCAAAATGATTATGACAAGAATGTTGGAAATACTGAGATGGGGGGGGGGGGGTGAATCAATATTCCTTTCAATTAGAGCATTAGTTAATCTTCAATTATTATCAGTTCTTGTACAATGATATCAGAAAACAAGAGGAACACAAATGCAAACATTTTTTAAGGTGGAAACCCACTACGGGACAAAAACCGCCTAATGCTTTTCTAATAATTCTTTAATAATCAACTCCAATTGAAAATAAAGCTCCAACTTCCTAGAATCTAGGAAAGCATTCTTCTCCAGCTCCCACTGGATGGATGCTCCAACGCCCGAGATTATTCAGTAGTCAACTGAACGGATGCCCCAACACCCAATGAGCTACAACTCACCCTAGCACCACCCTACCACCCTATAGAAGAATAAAAGAAGAATGGACTCCCGTACCAGAGAAAATGGTCCACTTTACAATGATATAGAATGATGTAGTAGAAGAAGATATACTAGACCATAACCCCAACTTTGACACAACCACCTAATGATGATCCTAGACCTCCCAACACTGCCTCTTCAACCCTTGGTAGATAGACACTAGTACAATTTTACAATAATGTATTTACAATGACTTAGTACAATGATACCTTTACAATGATTGTATGCAGTGCTGCCCACTTGAAGACTTCATATGATGAAATTCTTGCTACTGTTATGCACCTTGGTTGCTGCTCTTGTCATGCTACCCTCTGCTGCACCTTGCTTTTCTTTTCTACTGTAGAAAGTTTGGTCCTTTGCAACCCTTGACAACACATGATCTAGCTTTTTATTTCCTTCTAAGAGCTCGATATTGAATCTGGTGTATCTCCGCATTTATGTTCCTCAATATCTGATGTTCGGCTCCGTAGTATTCCTCTCGAGTCATATTTCCAATGTCATGGTCTCGATCCAATTTGGATTCTTCAAGAGAGAGTTATACCCAATTTCCTCACAATGCCCTAATTATGGACTCAAGCCATAAGAGAGCACTTGAACGACATGCCACGTGTCACTCATGGTTGCTTCCATTCTAAAATTGACAGGAAACTACAAGTACGTTGCACTATCTTTCACCGCTTAATTCCAATCCAATACTCGAGAGAGAGTTATGATGATTTTACCAAGGTCACTTCTTTGAGATGAATTTCAGGAGCCTGCAAAAACCCTGACTTCCACAAATCATATATACAAAAATATTGTACACCTTGATCTAAAATTTTGCGTGTTTCCTATGATTTCAAATTTTCATTTCATAAAAATTTCGCCCCCCCTCGAACTCCTAGAAAAGCGTTGTGAGCGAAAATTCCACGATGACCTGTTTCGTATGGCGAAATCCCTTACATAAGGAGGAAATGAGGATCACAATTTATATAAATGCTTAGGTTGAGAGGGGCTTCAACAAGTGAACGTGGGAGGGATTTTAGGAGCTTAAAAAAATATTAATTATGACTTTTCAATGACCCATGCCCCAACCCCATGGGGTTTTAGCCCACTAACTGGGGGTACAAACTTCAAACATGAATATCTCTCAAACCGTGAATAATTACATGGCGTGCCATATATCAACGGAAACATCTCGATAAGTAGAAACCATCAAAAGAATTATTGACCAAGAATATATTAATTTGGTAGGTAAAAATTCTCATTCAATATTGGGTTAGCCTTTGGTGCTGCTTGGGTTGACATCAATGACAACCGCTGATCAACAATCTCCCCCTTTGGCATTGATGGCAACACAAGTACTCCCCCTGCTATCATGACACCTCTTCCTACAACATTCTTTCCCCCTTTGACATCAATGGAAAAGGGTAACTCCTCATGAAACAAAACCATCCTACGGACCTGTACACACTTCCACTCCCCCTGACACACAACCGTCCTGCAGACCTATAATCTACTTCCACTCCCCCTTTATATTCTGAAAAAGGAAAACCTAATGAGAACTTGGGAGAATCCCAAGCTTCTGGCGAAGATATTCCAATGTTGGTGAATATTTAATATGTGATTCTTTTGGTGCTTATTGGAATCTTTCTACTTGTCCAATTGCTTGCATAACATCTGGTCGAGAGGTTGTTACATATAGAAGACTACTAATCATAGATCCGTACAACCTTTGATCCACAGCCTTAGATGAGTTGTCTATGCTCAATTTGCAACTTGTTACCATTAGAGTAAGGATGGGTTTGCAATCTTCCATTTTAAATTTCTTGAGCATTTCTTTGATGTACTTGGCTTGACATATAAATATTCCTTTCTCTTGCTGAGATATTTGAAGCCCTAAGAAGTATGTCAGCTCACCAAGTAAAGACATATTGAAATCACTTTGCACCTTTGTAGCAAACTTCTTACTTAGTCGATGATTATTGCTACCAATTATTGTATCATCCTCTTTAGCTATTAGACATGCTTTAGTTTCTTCATCCAGAACATTTATGTCATTTGGAGATTGACTTGCTGTAGCCACAATTTCACCATACACGCCTTTCCTGATTTCACATTTCATGGAGTTGAATAGTATTGTGTGTCCTTGATCACACATTTGTCCAACACTGAGTAGATTGTGATTCATGTTTTCAACCAATAGAACATTATTGGCTAGAGCATCTTTGCTTCCGAGAGTGACAGTAACTGATCCTATAACATTTGAAGATCCATCATTTCTAAAGGACAGGGTTCCATCCTTCTTCTCTTTCAGAGATACAAATTTATTTCTATCTCCAGTCATATGCGTTGAGCAACCGCTATTAACATACCACGCATATTTGTTCTTTTGAGCCTTGAGAGCGAGAGCACAATTATCATTCTTCTTCTTCTTCCATGTTCATTCGTTCTGTGGCTTCAAAGATTCTTCTAGAGGATTTTCAAGTCTGCAGTCTTTGGCTATGTGTCCAAAGTTTCGACATTTGTAACATTCAATATTATTTCTTAAATGTTCAAATCTATTGATGTTTCACTGAGCCCTGGGAGGTTCATATTTGACAGATTTCCTAGAATTGTATTCGTTCCTAGGGTACGTGCGACATTCTACAGCTTTATGACTAAATTTTCCACATGAATAACAGTAGCCATAAAAAATATGTTGGTACCTGGATGGAAATTTTCGTTGAGGAATTGTCTTCCAAGGTTGTTCTTGCGAATCTTGTCCAATGAAGTCTACATGCATGTCAGATCTCATAGATTCATTATATTTTGTTGTAGAACGTCCTGCTTCTTCTTCTTTGTAACCGATGCCAGTTTTGTCGTTGTAAGATCGTTGATTGTTGATGAGTTCTTCCAATTCCCTTGAGCTGTTGGCATAGTTTTGGATAGTTTTTCCTTTATTCACTTCCTCACGCAGCGAGACTACTTCGGCTTCTAATTATTCCCTTTCTTGGTTGCTTTCTTCCAACTTCTTTTGAAGTGACTCTTCAATGCATTTGTGTTCTTCAACTTCAATTTTGAGACCTTGAAATTGTTCTTCAAGATTTTTGGAACGAATCTTCTCCGCCTTGAGATATTTTATAAGCTTGATTGCTTCCTCATAAAATTCTTCTATGGTCCATCCTTCTTCTTCGTTGTTTGATACCTCTTGTTTATTGTGCTTGGCCATATACAATACTCTCTCATTGGCTTCTTCTTCACTGTCATTGTCTTCATCGGATGATGAGCTATCTTCTTTAGAGAGAAAGTTCCTTTTGGATCCTTGCTTGTTGAATTTCTGGTTTTCTTTCATTTTTGAGTTACTACTGTTTAGAAATTTGCTGCAAATGCCCAACCTCATTACAGCTGAAACATATCAATGGAAGTTTACCTTTGAATTGTCCCTTACCAATTTTTGGTTTTCTCGTGAAGTAAGCATATTCTTCATCTGAAATACCTTCTTCATCATCTCCCTTCTATTCACACTTGCAGGTGCATGTCTTTTCAACTGAAGGTTGTTTATCCTTATTGGTTTTCTTAGATGCAATGAACGCAGTTTATAGATGCGAAGTACCCTCTTCTTCATCAAGTCTCATTTCACATGCTATGAGAACTCCATGTAATTCCTCTTTGCTCAGTTTGTGCAGATTTGCACTGTATTCTAAGACTGATACCTTTGGGTTGAATCTCCATGGTAACGTTCTAAGAATCTTCCATATAATAGTCTTCTCGTCAACTGGCTCTCCCAATCCTTCTAGAGTATTGGTTATTTCATCAACGTATTGGAAGTATGCAGCAATGTTGCAATCTTCTTTCATTCTGAGCTGCTAAGCAGATTCAAAAAGTCCACTGATAATAATATTCTTTGCTTTTGCATCATTTACCAAATTCTTCTTACCTTGTTCATCCGTAGTTGATGTAAATACATTTTTAACAATGTCCCATACTTCGTAACCTTGCGCCAAGAGATAGACCTCCATTCTTCCTTTCCAGAGTGCATAATTATTTTCATTGAATAGAGGTAAACCATTCTTGGTATGCTCCATGACCTCCTTCCAGCTGTTAAACTACTATTGAAGGAACCAAGCTCCGATACCAATTGTTGGAAATACTGAGAGGGGGGGTGAATCAGTATTCCTTTCAATTAGAGCATTAGTTAATCTTCAATTATTATCAGTGTTTGTACAATGATAGCAGCAAACAAGAGGAACAAAAATGCACACAATTTTTAAGGTGGAAACCCACTCCGAGACAAAAACCACCTAATGCTTTTCTAATAATTCTTTTCAACTCCAATTGAAAATAAAGCTCCAACTTCCTAGAATCTAGAAAATCATTCTTCTCCAACTCCCACTGGATGGATGCTCCAACACCCGAGATTCTTCAGTAGTCAACTGAACAGATGCCCCAACACCCAATGAGCTACAACTCACCCTAGCACCACCCTACCACCCTATAGAAGAATAAAAGAAGAATGGACTCCCGTACCAGGGAAAATGGTCCACTTTTACAATGATATAGAATGATGTAGAAGAAGAAGATATACTAGACCAGAACCCCAACTTTGACACAACCACCTAATGATGATCCTAGACCTCCCAACACTGCCTCTTCAACCCTTGGCAGATAGATACTAGTACAATTTTTACAATAATGTATTTACAATGACTTAGTACAAAGATACCTTTACAATGATTGTATGCAGTGCTGCCCACTTGAAGACTTAATATGATGAAGTTATTGTTGCTGTTATGCACCTTGGTTGCTGCTCTTGTCATGCTACCCTCTGTTGCACCTTGCTTTTCTTTTCTGCCGTAGAAAGTCTGGTCCTTTGCAACCCTTGACAACACATGATCTAGCTTTTTCTTGCCTTCTAGGAGCTAGATATTTAATTTGGTGTATCTCTGTTATTTTAGATCCTCAATATCTGATGTTTGGTCCTATAGTATTCCTATGAGTCATATTTCCAATGCCACATGTCTGACCCAATTTGGATTCTTCGAGAGAGATTTATACCCAATTTCTCACAATGCCCTAATTATAGACTGTTTCATAAGAGCGCACTTGTACGGAATGACACGTGCCATTTTTTCTTCATTTGTCTTCGAAATTGATAGAGTGAAAACTATAGACTGTGCACTATCTGCTAATTTTTACGGAATTCCAATCTGATACTCAGAGAGAGAGTTATGACGATTTTACCAAGGTCACTTCTTTGAGATGAATTTCAGGAGCCTTCAAAAACCCTGACTTCCATAGATCATATCTCCAAACATATTGCGCACCTTGATCTAATTTTTTTACAGTAGCTTCCTCAGGATTTTGGATTTGTTTCATACGAATTTCAGCTTTTGAACCTTCGTAGAAAAAGCGTTAGAGCGAAAATTCCACGATGACCTGTTTCAGATGGCCAAATCCCTTGCATAAGGAGGAAATGAGGATCACAATTTATATAAATGCTTAAGTTGAGAGGGGCTTCAACAAGTGAACGTGGGAGGGATTTTAGGAGCTTAAAAAATATTAATTATGACTTTTCAAACACCCATGCCCCAACCCCATGGGGCTTTAGCCCACTAACTGGGGGTACAAACTTCAAACATGAATATCTCTCAAACCGTGAATAATTACATGGCATGCCATATATCAACGGAAACATCTCGACAAGTAGAAACCATCCAAAGAATTATTGACCAAGAATATATTAATTTGGTAGGTAAAAATTCCCATTCAATATTGGGTTAGCCCTTGGTGCTGCTTGGGTTGACATCAATGACAACCGCTGATCAACAAAGAAGATAAGAGAATATACCAAGGAACAGGTAAATAAGCCAACAGGTCAAGGCATCCCCACAGGAAAAGTGTTAGTGATGATTTTTAAAGATTTGTTTTACTTACAACATGAGATCAAGCAATTATTTGTCATCAAGCCCACCTTTTCTAGATATACAGAAGCTGATGAGAACTTTAGGAAATTAAAGAATTTTTAGATTCCTAAAAATGAGGATTGGCAAGCTCTCACAAATTTAGTATGAAGGATAAAAACAAATAGATGAAAAGAAGATAAAAAAATAATTTTCAGAATGACAGTCAAAAAATATTTTATTTACAGCAGTAAACAGTTTTGACTAAGGGATAAAGAGTATCAGTGAATAAAGAGTATATGAGAAAGAGTATCAGACAAGGCAAGTCATATTTCAGAAAATATCTAAAGGCCAGCAAGGACGACACCAAGGCAGCCAACTGCTTTATCCTCAAAACTGTTTCTATTTCTTATGGATAAAATAGGACAACTTGATGATTTGTTAAGCAGCTGTCTCTATTTTTATTGTAAAGATATTTTATTTTCCTAAGTTAATTCCTAGAAGTCATCTATGATATTTTGTAAAACATTATGTATAAATACTTCATCTTTAGAAGTATTTTGTGTGGAATAAAATTGTTGGGATTGTTATAGTCATTTCTTCTTGGACTTTAAAGCTTTTGTGTGTCAGAAGTTCGAGTAGCAGGCTGGATCAAAGCAAATTGGCATCATACTTCAGGATCCCTGTGATGCGCTATTTAGAGTGAAGTATTTTCTTCACTTATCATTGTTTCTTTTCTGTGTGACATGCATCCATTTATGTGATGCAGGAGCATCAAGGCCAATTTTCATTTTTTATTATGTAATAAAGGGGGGTGTGACATTTTAATTGTTTTATTAATTAACTTGTTATTTGTAAATAAAATAGGAGATAAATTATGAAGATGAGGATTTTGTATATATTATTTTAATAATTAAAAGGATATGAGAGAGAATAGAGTTAGGTAGAAAAATTAGGGAGTAGGAATTCTATGTACGGGACTTTGTTGAGTCCACACCTAAAATGAATTTAAATTAGATTTAGTTGAGGATTAGGTGGAGAGATTTTTGGAATGAATTAAATTCATTATTTATGTATAAATATGAGCGGTTTTGTGAGGAGAAAACACACTTGAATAGTTGAAGAGTTGATATAGTTGAGAGTGGAGTGAGTGAGGAGTGGTTTGAAGGGCCAAGAGCCAAGAGGCCGCCCAATGTAATATTTGGCCACAGAATTTTGATATAGTTAAGGGAGTTTATTTGCATGGCTCTTTTTGCCTTCATGTCAAATTGCGCTGAATGTTTTTCATGATTTTATTATAGAAATTTTGAGCATTTTCAAAGTTTAGTGAAGCAGTTGTGTTCTTATATGCGGATCTGCTTTCTAGCAGAATTCCTGCATCATTTTTGGTATCAGAGCCCAGAGATGAGTTGGAGAATGAGTCCCTCTTACATTGAGATTGTTTCGTTTGATTGCTTGTTGTGAGCAAGGAGGGAAATTTGAATTGTCGGATTAAGAGTTAATTGAGTTATGTGATGCGATTGAGTCTGCAAATTTATATATGTATATATGTGTTGTATATTTGAACGTGTGAATGTAGACTTGTGAATTGGGCGTGTGACCTTAGGATCGTGGAGATATAGCAGAGGCATGGCGAAACAAAAATTCCTTGGATCAATTGAGGAATCCGCTGATGCGTCGTAGCCTGCCTCATGCTAGAAATTGAAGTCGATTTGCTAGATTTATTTTGGAAGGCCAAGTTCAAATCGAGTTGGAATTTGATTTAGCTTCCAGAACGCAGAATGCTATTTCTTATTCCAGGCCGAGAGAAATTTTAACATGTAGAAATAACACAAAGGGTGGGCGTCGATAATGTTACCACAACAACGCGTTTAATAATTCATTAGCAAGAAAATGATACATGGTAACAACAACATTCTGATATCCGATGTATGTGATGAATGGTTTAAAATCTGTGTAAGGTATTGATCACAACCACGTTGGGTCATGGAATGAGTAAGTAATTAATGTAGACAACGTATTTCAATGAAATCCCAACCAGTTTGAAATTGTATTTTGGTTACGTTTTGATTACTGTGAGGATTGAATGTATGTGAAGCACACAGCATGGAAGTTGGTTAAAATATAACACGCCGGTGCCATGAACCATAACGCCGAGCTGTTGAAACGTTTGCTTGAGGATTGAATGGTAACGATGTCCATTGCAGTGAATTAATAGTTGGTCTGTGTTCGGATGTGGATTTAAGGGAACGACGATTGAAGCATTTTCCAGAATTGTGTGGAGCTTTGAAGTCTGAGCCATCTAAAGGGAAACTTTGAATCTAAATGTGAAGTCTGGGTTGTCGAAATTGGAGTGAAGGATCAATTCACATTGATGTGTGAATTTATTCATAAGTATGGCAAGTAAAGGCTAGCGAAATCGTGAAAGAGAATAGATATGGAAATCAATGATGTTTATATGCTAATGAAGCAGAACCTTGGAAATGGGATAATGGCGCACAAAATATTCAAAATCGTTGAAGATATTTGAATTGCAAATAGGTATGGAATTTCTATTTTAAAATCTGTCTGATCCTTGAACTGCATTAAATTGTAGCGTTGCCAAGCGATGGAGAAGCTTGAATAAGGTGAAGGCGCATAATACCGTGAATAGCGCAATGATGTGAATCGACGGCTTGTTTAAGCACGAATGTCCCAGATTTAAGAATGGTGAAAGTTGAAGAAGGAAGCCTGTTGGACTGTGCGTTGAATAAAACTGAAAAAGATGGCCAAGAATGAAGGTGAGTTTTGGCATATACATATGTATTTGTAGGCACTGGAAGTTTAATGTTAGCTGGCCAAATATATATAAGAATTGAACACATATGGTACGCTAAAAGAGCGATGGTGCGAATGCGCGGAGGAGGTAAGTTATGTGCTTGGAATCCAATATTGTTATATGTTAACCGTGGCACTTTAATTAAAGTCGAGAAAGTTGCATGTAATAATTATTGATTTTGGATGGAGAATTTCCGTAAGGATATGCTATGTATGCTATTAAGGGATCACACCAGTACCAATGATAACACAATATTGTAAAGTGCTTGCTTCAGTGAATAGAACATATAAATCCTGAATTGATGGGCAGAGGAGCAAAGAAGCTATTTTGAAAATGGCTTCGCGTGAAGTGCGATATCCATTCGATCAAGAGCATGGGAGGATCGACGGTAGAAAGTCAGAATTGTTAAGGAACATCGATATTGTGAAATTCAAATACACATCGTTATTTGGAGGAAGGCAAATGGTGAGTTATATTTGCTGTGGTCGAATATTTATTATGTTGATAATTGGGGCTTAAACCAAGGTTGGAATGTTAACATGGAAAATAATTGTTAATGGATGGTGGCTGAAATTATAATGAGTCACAACATGCAGAACGATGGGCACATTTGATCAAAGATGGGAAGGTAAGTTGTGGACATGAATTATATGATTTTTATTTTAAAAAATCGACTTTTGAATGGAACATCTATTCTTATATGGGTTGGATATATGGTGAATGGAAGCGGTGGTGCATTTAAAGGAAGTTTTGTAAACTTCGAATGTTGGTTTAAGCTCCTTTGAGGTGAGAACAAGTTCAAACCTTTGATTTATGGAAATGTTCGAATGTTCATGAGTATGGAATTCCAATGGTTTTATAATCATTGTTTTATTTTATAAAAGTAAAGCTAGAGGCAACAGAGATTGAGTCTGAGTATTATGATGAAAACAAGCTTCTGCAAGGAGATGGTTTGGTTTGTAATAACCATGAGATCAAATTTTGCTTTCGTGTAGTTTAAGATTTCCCAGATTGTTGGGATTGTTGAGGTTGCAAATTTATAATTATTTGGGCAAAAACGTGGAGTGCAGGTTTATATGCATGGAAGATAGTGTGTTTGTGGGTAAGCAGGGTTTGCCTGCTATCAAGTAACACATGCGTTGCTAAAATGTGTTTTCAGAAAATTGTAACAAGAAGGTTGTCAGAGATTGGTTCCAGGACAAAGAGAAGCCAAGCGCAGGAGGAGGAGTTGCATTTTGATGAATGACAAGTATGAAGGATTGCGGGGAAGTGGCTTAAATAAAGTCCACACGTGAACAGATGCAGTTCACAAAGGAGGGGAAGATGATTGGTTATAGTCATTTCCAGAGATCTGATGAAGAGTATGAGCAGGAGAAGGCTGAGATAACAATTCACCTTGAATTGTTAATGAAGTTGTTGCAAGAAAATGTGAGATACCAAACACATGGCTAGACCATGAGAAATAAGGTGAAGTGGTAGAAGCTACACGCAAAGAGGGAAAATCAGGTAAACATACAGTTGATGGAGGAGCTGAGGAAGCTCGAGCAGATGTTGAGTTGTGAAGAACTCAGAGAGGTTGAGTTAAAAATGGATGTTTCCATTTGTGGCCCGGAACATGGCGAAATTCTGGGTGAAGAGATCAGTGGAGAAGATCTCATGAACTATTGGGATAGTTCAGAAGCATCTGAAGATGTGTTCGTAAGAGAAGCAGATGAGGCCATGAAGCCTTGCAATTTTTCTCACATTTTATGTATGTTTGCAGGATGTGCGAAGGATGGTGGACAGTATGATGGAATTGTCACAAAGGAGAATGAAGTTCTTGAGGTAAAGTCTGGTAAAGAATTCCTTTCAGAGAAGGAATGTGTCGATTGGTTACAACACGAAGAAATCATAGATGAATCCTTGTTTGAAGTAAGACAGCAAGTCGAAGCTGTTATGGAACAGGAACAAAGTGGAAATGCTGAAGGAAAATTCCAAGGAGGTAAACAAGTGTATTTGTTTAATGGGATTACTGAAATTTTTTTACAATGTAATGATGTTGAAGCCAGGAAAATTCAGGAAGATTTCCAGAGGGAGAAGGGACGTAGTGATGAGACAGAAGGGAAATCTATAGAATAACTGAATCAAATGAAGGATTCAGAACATCAAAGAGAGATGTCGACTGAAGCATCCAGTGAGGTCACAAGGTCTTGTGTGTTTAAAACCAATGATTGGTGTGTGACTACAGGTACATCACAGAGTGTTGAAAAAAATTTGAAGTTTGTTAAAGAGGAAGAGTTGAATCTGAAATCTGTTCAGAATGATGCTGAGATAGCAAGATCTCAGGAAGAAATGAAGACAGAGGGGTCTTATGGAAATATTCAGCATAATATTGAAGCAGGGAAAGAAGGACCATCTGATGATTGGTCAACAACAAGTGAAGGTATGGAAATTTGTGTAAAATTTCCGAGTTCTACTCCAGTTGAGATTGTTAAGTTATACAGAAAGTTAGATCTTCAGAGAAGAGAGTTGGAAAAGCAGAGGACCTATTTTCAGGGAAAGTTGTTGAAAGACACAGAACAGGGAATTTTTTTTTCAAAAAGATGATGTGGAGGAGGGACTAACTGATAGTCTCACAGAGGAATTAAATCAGCATATTGATGTGCTGATAGACGAGGGAATTTCAGAGCAACATACTGAAATGTTGCCAGCAGCGGAAGGGGCACTGAAGCCTTATGTTTTTTATTCTAACAATTGTTTTGTGAGTACAAGTTTTATTGCAGATGCTGGAGAAAATCTATTAGACAGAGAAATTGAACTGATGAGGCGGATCATGATGAAAGTATCCCGGAAGAAGCCAACAGCAGTAAAACAAAGAAAAAGTAGCAAAGGAAATACAACAGAACATTGTGAAAGCATAGCTAGTGGGGCAATGCAGCATAAAGTGTGGAGACCTGGAGAAGAACAACAAATAGAAGCAGCGAAAAATGGAAATTTACAGCATAAGATATGGGATCTAGGCAGACACAGATCCAACACACATGATCAGGCGATCATGATTAAATTCAACCTTGGGAGTCTGATGCAGGAGCATCAAGGCCAATTTTCATTTTTTATTATGTAATAAAGGGGGGTGTGACATTTTAATTGTTTTATTAATTAATTTTTTATTTGTAATAAAATAGGAGATAAATTATGAAGATGAGGATTTTGTATATATTCTTTTAATAATTAAAAGGATATGAGAGAGAATAGAGTTAGGTAGCAAAATTAGGGAGTAGGAATTCTATGTACGGGACTTTGTTGAGTCCACACCTAAAATGAATTTAAATTAGATTTAGTTGAGGATTAGGTGGAGAGATTTTTGGAATGAATTAAATTCATTATTTATGTATAAATATGAGTGGTTTTGTGAGGAGAAAACACACTTGAATAGTTGAAGAGCTGAGATAGTTGAGAGTGGAGTGAGTGAGGAGTGGTTTGAAGGGCCAAGAGCCAAGAGGCCGCCCAATGTAATATTTGGCCATAGAATTTTGATATAGTTAAGGGAGTTGATTTTCATGGCTCTTTTCACCTTCATGTAAAATTGCGCTAAATGTTTTTCATGATTTTACTATAGAAATTTTGAGCATTTTCAGAGTCTAGTGAAGCAGTTGTGTTCTTATATGCGGGATCTTCTTTCTAGCAGAATTCCTGAATCATTATGTTTATGCTAAATATGAATGTATAACTAGGATTATTACTACATGATATGTTAATAGCACCTTGTTTTTAACTAGTTATCATTTATATGTTTTCCTCCGATTTCTAGTGTAGGGAACCCTTAATTGCTCCCTCTCTCGTTTGAACTCTCACTTATTTTTCTGGATTTAAGGATTCTTAAGTGCCCTTTATCCCGATCATACCACCTCACAAAAACAACTTTCCAAGATCTCCAAGGGTTATCTATCTTGCCTTGAAGACATTTGACCTTTTTTCCCTTGATCCTAGTCCTGTTAGCTTGATTTTGACTCCATAGCCCAATGGAGAAATAGATTTCCCACTATCCATCCTTTCAAGTGATTTTTCCTACCAAATCTATCAAAACAAAACCAAAACTGCACTTTCATAACTAGCCTAATATTTTATAAAACAAAACAAAGTTAAACTTTAAAGAGAGAGCCCTCTCTAAACCCTAGGAAGGCTAGATCCTAGAGCTTGAAGTAGGTTTGTGGTTACCTCTAGAATTCTTTGACTAAAAAACAAAATTACACAACTTAAAAATTGCTAGAGTGATAACAAGTTGTAGCACGGTCAACACAATTTACCTTCTAGCAGTTTAGCAGTTACACAGTCCCTCTTGTGGGATCATTTCAGGTTCATTCTAGGCCATCTCTTTGGCTTGAGTGTCTCATATTTTTAACACTGTTGTACTTTCTATTCACCTCCTATATAATAAAATGGCTGAGCTTCTCTGTACATTATGATGTTGTCTTTAGATTAATTGTTTGCTTTGTTGTTGTTCAGCTATTGTGTTTTGTATCAATGCATTATTCCATTTTGGGGATATTACAGTGGTATCGGAGCATGATCTTTGGCTCATCTTATGGACACTTCATATTTTGCATCAAAATAAGAAGCAGATAGAAGAGATCTATCATGAAGGAGGATTGTAGTTTTTCCACTCTTCTCTTTAGATCCCTGTAAGATCTCTCCAAGGAGGTCAATCAAATGTAGAGGGAAAGGAAAAGAAAGGATCCAAGAAGAAGATTGGATGAGGAAGGTCTGAACACTTCCTATCAACAGCAAAGAAGGCTGGAGAATATTAGATCTCCTCATAGATCTACTATGCCCACTTTCTTTGAAGAAGGTGAATGGTATAGTAATGAAGAAAGAAGAAACATGGAACCTGATACTCATGAGACTCTCAGTATATATCTTGATGAGTACAAAGCATAGTCTAGAGAATTCAAGGCGAATCTAACTCTCCAACAATTCCTCAAACTCAAAGAAGAAATAAGATCCTATAACAGCAATAGAAGAAAGAGGCATAATAGATTATATTTGCGTACATTTTATGGGTCTTCCTCAAGCACTGTTAAGGCTTGGAGGAAAGAGTCAGATGAAATTTTCAGGCTACATCCTATAGCTGAAAAAGAGGCTTTCCAGATTGCAGCACTTCATCTTCTAGGTGAACCCAATGATTGGTGGTTTGGTCACATGGAGCATGCAAAGGTGATTGAGTATTCAAATTTATTTCACAAGTTGAGGAAGAAGTTTGATATGAGAAAACCAGAGATATTTCATAAAGAGAAATTTCCTAAGGAAACAAAGGAGGATGTCATTCTTGTCACTCTGGACAAAGAGTCACTACATTCACCACCAGCTGCAGAAGTACTTGTATCTGGAGAAGAGACACTTGCATCTTTGCAATATAGTCTTAAGCTCTTGACACATAGAGTCCCATGCATGATTCAGGAGATGCATGAGGAAGAGGAGGTAGATTTCAACGCTGGTACATTGATAGAAGAGTAGCCATCACTCTTACCAGTAGTTGGAGACACCATTGTCCCGGTTGGAGGAAATCTTGTGGTCTTGCAAGAGGTTACCACATATCAGTTAATCCAGGATATGTAACCACTTTCATCTCATATTGTTTCAATACCTCTTATTGAAACTTATGGGGACATGCCATCATGGATATTGCATGAACAAGGGTTAGAAAAACATGCTGATTTGGGGCAGCATCATATTATTGCGCATAGAACCCTTGATATAATCAAGGAAGGAAATAACAACCATCCTAGTTTGTCATTGATGAACAAGATTCAACCCTTTGAGTTGAATTGTAGAGTTTCAGAAGATGCGATGGGTATGATCCTATGTACAATGGCTGGCTATGAGTTCAGAATTATGCCTTGCTTTGAGATAGTACATGTATCACTTTGCAGACCTACAACGTTGTTAATGAGTAGCAGTGAGAAGAAGATGACCCATTACTTATGGGAGCAATCAAATGGCAGCTTCATTCATGAAGCAATGGAGGAAAAGATGATAAATGGTAGACATCTTGAGATGGGAAATATTTTCCCTTTTCAAGATGACTCTTTCTCAATGAGAATCTCAAAGCTCAAAGATAAAATTATACCTACAGTAGATCCAGAACCTTATTGGTTTTGGAGGGCCATTGATGAGAAGAATATCTCATGGAGAGGTCTCATTGGAGGTGCACTTCAACATATCATGGAGTGAAAAGTTCTTCATCAGTTTGGGGAGGATGGTATTCTACAAAGGGAGGATACCATGTTTATGCAGAACATCATTCATCATCCACATTGGGATGAGTGGATGAGGATGATAAGCAAGGGGTTGCATGACCACTTGTAGATATATGGCATGGGCTAGAAAGAAGCTTGGTTATTGTGGTTGCTCTTGGGTGTTTTTGGTTACTACCCAAAGGCTCCTATTTCTTTGATCCATGCCTTGAATAACACTCATTGAATGAAGAAGTAGGCATGGTTGTGCTGGCTGCTCTTGGGTGAGTATGGTTACCACCCAATAGCTCATATTTCCTTGACTCATTCCTTGTGTATCAATGATTGAATGAAGCATAGGAAGGCATTTTCACTTTGGTTGAGAGAGTTTTTCCATCGCATGACATCTCCCATGTTTATGTGTTTTGTATTGTTTGTAATATGGAAAAATACTCTCATGATGTGTGATAATGGATTTTTTCTGTATTGGGCTGATATGAGATTCCATATGTCATTAAGTATGTTTTTGTTGCTCCATAATTCACATGATGATGTGAAGAGGCAACAAGAGATCTTGTTGCTTTGGATTTTATTAGGGGACTTTGGTCCTACATACTTCCCTACTTTGCATGATAGTGTTGGAGGATGGCAACAAGAGGATCTCCTCCGATGGCTCTTACTTGGAGGCTATGGACACCATACTTGGTATTTTGATGGTGTGTTGTGGCAGCAGAGAGCATTGTTGCGGTGGTTATTATTGGGAGAATATGGTTTGACACCTCTGTCTACCCATATTTCTCTATTTCTTCTTTTGTACATTGTTGGGATGATGATTAGATCCAACAAGGCCAACAGGGCTAAGGATGGGAGCATGAAGAGCCTCTTTTTACTTCATGTAGCATGGGGTGGAGGTATACCTTGTGAGTTGGAGCTTTCATTTTGTGGAAGGAACCATCTATTTTTATGTATCTCATGTATTATGGAGGATGTTGGACAGCTTATGGTTGTCACTTGGAGCTTCATGATTGAGGAGGTACATCTAGCTACACAGTTAGAGGTCACTCTAGATATTCTAGAGAGGCAAATTTGGTGCTGGTCATACATGAATCATTGCAAAAAATGGGGAAACCTTCCTTGTGTTGATGCCATTTGGAGGGAGACATATTGCTCTATCATCTACTTTCGCAGTTGCTTAAGGAAAAGCAACATTTTTATGGGGAATACTGTAATATTCCTAAATTTTCACATGCTATTTGGAATATTATAGTTCTTAATAAAATTAATTAATTAAGTAAATAAAAGGGTGGAGGGAACCATAATCCTCAAAGATGGATAAAATCCACTTTTGATGTGTGTATGTGCATATTATAGATCTAGATATAAATCACGAGTAGTGGAGCACCTCCATGAATGATAAAGTAGTGGGGATCATGTCTCATTTATGAGATTTATCATAGAGGATGAAACAGTCAAATAAGATCATGGATCTTAAATATAAAATCATGAGTATCTTTGAAGAGTTCAACTAAGATCATAGTGCATTCAAAGTAAGATCATAAAGCACTTATGATAAGTTAGCGGAGGAAGTGATGCATTTAATGCACACATGATGGAGAGGGTGATCACCCCATGTGAACATGATGGAGGACATAGAGAAACAACACAGTCAACCATGGAGACTTATGTCCACATGTACAGCGCAACTATGGAGTGGGCTTAGGCTATGGAAGGATCATGATCTATATAATGAAGGTGAAGGCACAATAGAAGGCAGATTTGGATACTTGGATTATTCTTTGGTCTGCTTAGATCTTGATTTATCTTAGGAAATTTATATGTGTGCTTGGGCTATTTAGCTAAGTCTGCAGTACTGTTTAGCACAGGGTGTTTCCGAGTGGAAATCCCACCCTTACCCATGGGGGACTTGTGTGGCTACTATGGGAAGGTTTTCTATTGAGTGTATTCCTCATCAGGCATTGGTGCCATCTTCAGGTGGTTTTTTCTAGCATTCAGCTAGGAAATCAACAAAGGATTCATCCTACCACTTTTTTCTTCATATTTAGTCTTCCAGGAGCAGCAGGTCTATATTCAATATTCAGGCCATTGGGTTTTACCTCCATGCAGCAATAGTCTCTTCAAGGATTGTGCATTTCAGTCCTATAGATCTATTGGAGGAAGGAAGTTTCTAGTATTTCAGCTGGAAATCCTGTAAGGGATCATATCCTCACATTGGATCTATTTCTTCCATAATTCAGGAGCTGATTTTACATATCTAGTAGCAGGCTATAGATCCTCCCTCTCTTACAGCGCAATTTTGTGAAGTTGTTGTTCTTCCAACAAAAATTTTAAGTGGAGGATATTGGAGGAGCTATATCTTGAGCTCTTAGCCTAAGGATCTAGTGAAGGGATAAACCCTTATTGCATAGAGCTTATTGTACATCATTGCAGGCATCATATCATCAATTCATGCATCAGATCTGCATACCCAGCAGGTACATAGTGCAAGCCGTAAGAGGGTGATTTTCTGAGATTGATAGATATGGAAAATCCTTTCTGGTTTATCTTGGGTATCCATCATAGAGACCGGATCTAAAGTTTCAGCATCATCGGAGCTCTCATACATCCTAGATCTGACTTTCTATCTTTCTGACAATTTTTGTCCCAACAGTTGCAACAGGGACAATGCAGTTTAATTTCCAGTAGTTCAACAATTACACAGTCCCTCGTGTGGGATCATTTCAGGGTAATTCTAGGCCATCTCTTTGGCTTGAGTGTCTCATATTTTGAGCACTGTTGTACTTTCTATTCACCTCCTATATAATAAAATGGCTCAGCTTCTTTGTACATTCTGATGTTGTCTTTAGGTTAATTGTTTGCTTTGTTGTTGTTCAACTATTGTGTTTTCTATCAATGCATTATTCCATTTTGGGGATATTACACAATAGTACATTATTCCACATCCATGAGATCTTCATATTAACTTTTACTGGTGCAATGGTGTACTAAAAAATAATATCTTTAGTTACCTCCAAGCCTTCCCTTTCTGTTGCCTGCTTGAGCTCCTCAATGTATTACTGGATCTCTGGGAAGATGATATCCCTACCTCTAATTTCTTCTGGTGTAACTATCGAAGGAATCCCATGATTTTGTGTTAGAGACACAAAATAATTATGTAGTCTATTATATTCAGCAATAATACTAATCTATTGTTCTCCAAGGCGCATGTAATTTTGGTGATGTAGTCTCAATTGAACTCTATCCATATTTGCGATGATCCTGTCCTTTTTCTCCAAATGTTGTGGGCCATATGGATACTTGGCAGTCAATTCTTGAAGATGATGGATTACTCTATTTGCTACCTTCAGGAGTTTCACCACTTCCTGTGCCTTCTTCTAAATGACAACAAGAGGAGACACTAGTTGTTGTAAAAGAATCATCTCATCGTACAATCACGCCATGGTGTCCTCCATTAGACCTAATTCCTCTTGCATGACTGACTATCACTCAATAGTGTTGAATATTTGTAATGAAAACCGTTGATTCTCCTGTGCAATATGTTCTTCTTGTTGCTTCACCACAAAAGTTATCTTTTTAGCGTGGTATTATCATTCAACAAGTACTCAGAATTATCTTGTGCCACTGTAGTGAAGGAAACATTTTCCACCATAATAGCTCTGTGATTCCTTATCGTGTTGTAGGTTATCAAATTCTCGGTATAAACTGAGACTTGATTTTGAGGATCATTTGGGAAGTATCTATTCCTTTGCTCCATGATCATTTTCTTAAGTAGATGAAACATTACAATGAATACATCCATGACTCTTCCAACTAGGAGAGGTGTGATCCCCATTTCACCAAATGGAAGATGAAAACCTATAAGGGGAGGTTCCTCTAGAGTGCCTGGTTCATCATTCATGGGTTGCACAGTATCTTCTTCCTCCAATACTTTTCCATCACGAGTCAATTTCTCTTCTTCTAGTCTTTGTGTTGCTTCCTCCTCCCGAGACTTCCTCTGCTGCTCTTCTTATGTCCTTCTACTCTAATATTCTTCATCTTGTTTATTTTGAAGTAACTCATCCTGCTTTCTATTCTCCTCTCCTCCTTCTTCTTCTCTCCTCTCCTACTCTTCTTGAATAGCCCCTACATTTAAAGGATTGCCTTTCCATTTCTTGTTGCTATCGCTTGTAGGTTCAAAATTGATCATTTTCTTAGGAGATACTACTAAAAACCTTGGTCAAAATTCCATGTAATAAAGTTAATAAAGGAAAAATAATAACCAATTTCATGGGACATGTATTCCAGTGATCCGGTGTGGATTGAGGTAAAGCCTGAGGAAACCTAGATAGGTTTTGGTGTGAGTTCCAGATTCATGCTTGGAATATGGCACAAGGGTGATTGGCTGAAATAAATATTTGGTTCAGCCCAATCTATGGTTAGGTGGTTTGTCAAAGTCTCAGACCTGGTGTAGTGTCCCTTCTTAGTGAGATAGCTTTGATGACACTTAGATATGGTGATTTTGATTTAATGATATAATATTATGTATGAAAGACTTATGTAAATGCTTATATGCTATGACCTGGTTTGGGTCACTTGGTTTTTGTGTGCTTATGATAATATCTATGTTTGTGTGCAAATTTGTTTAAGAGCATATTAGCGATGTTTTATCTTTTGGTATCCTATTTTGGACATAGGTGTATGACATGAATGGTGATTCAGAATTGAGACACAAATCCATGGATGATCATGGTTAAGTGGAACATATGGTTAATTATGATTTATGGATGATACATGATTTGTATGATTATATGTGTGTAATATCGTACTAAGCATGATGTGGCAGGGGACTTGGTCATTGCCAACAGGGATGCTCAAGTTATAAATGACTATGGAAGTCATTTCTCCAAAACCAAAATGACTGTGGAAGTCATGCACAATATTTGGTAAAATTTGAATAAGTTAATTATGAAATTCATTTGATTTATTTGATCAATGAGATTGTGATGTGTGCAGGTCTTGGAAGAAGACCTTACCAACGAACCATCAAATGGGTAAAAGCTCACAATCAGTACCTTAAGGTGAAACGCGGAGTTTCAAAGCAGAATAGATGAGAAGCCATGGAAATTAGGGCGCGGAGTCCTAAATCCATGAAATATAAAGACGTGGAGTCTTGGATATATGATAAAAGGATTAGGACGCAGAGTCTAAATCTATGAAATATAAAGACGTGGAGTCTTGAATATATAAGGAAATTTTTTGGGCGCGGAGTCCGGAATATTTAAAAAGATCAAGGTGTGGAATCTTGGATCTTTAGAGTAGATCAGGGCGTGGAGTCCTCAATCTACTAAGGCATGAAGATGCATACAATAGGGGTGCGGAATCCCTATTATCCGGAAGAAAAATACCACTCATGGGCAACTCATAGATGAATTTCCTTAATAATCTCATTCCTAACAATTTTGGAGTGACTTTCTAAAAATAGAAATTCATGTCTACCATTTCAAGTATGACTTTCCAAAAAGAGTAAATCACCTCCAATCAATGGGTAACAAGTATACTTGAAGGAAAATCGCTTAACTTATGATTAATCAATTGTAATAGTTCAATCTCGACTTAATCCTCAATATTCTTAATATTATTAATATTATTATTATCTTTTATGAGACTATGATATTATTATTAAAAGGAAATTATATCTCCTCAATCACTTCACACCTCTCTCCTTCATGACTCTCCTGGCTCTATGTAACTCTCTCTATTTTAAATATTACATTACACTCTCTTTTATGCACTCATCAAGGAATGGCATATTCCTCTTACACTCATTAAATATATGTCATAAAATATTCCTCTTACACTCACTTTAATGCATATGTTACACTCTCATTAAATAAGGCATGCATACCTCTCCTTAATGGCATAAGTTACACTCCTCTAAAAGGAATACAATGCATGCATATTACTCCTCCTTTATGACAAGAATTGGTTGCTCCTCCTATATATGAGTCTCATGTATTCTCATTTGGGGGGGAGAGGGGTAATGCCAAGAGTGGAAGAGACTTGAGGAATATTGTGAGAGGGAGAGATATGGAGAGTATCCAATTACTTCCAAAACAAATCTGAATTTCTTATTAATCTACTAAGTATCTATTGAGGTTGAACATGAGTGGTATTTAGAGGAAGTGAAAACTATCTTCCTTAGTTTTCCTTGCATCTCTCTCTCTACTGTTGTATTTTGGTACTGCTTGTGAGCTTTTACAACTCGGGGGTTCCAGGGGGAGGAGTTCTCCCTAGATATGGTTGGGTGGAAAACCGGATGGTTCAATTGAGTTGGTTAAGGGATCGAAGGTGGATCATATTCTCAACGATTGGAGCTGAATATCTCTTCAGGTATAATTTCCATTGTCCTAAAATTATAGTATAGCTTTAGCATAAAATAAAAAGTAGACATTTAAATTTTTGTAAGCATCTAATTTTGGTTTAGGCTAATGTTATCTAGAATATTATTGATTAGTTAAAAATGAAGACTAGATTAATCTATATGTATGGATGTTTAGATCTCAATATTGGAGTTATTATTGGTGTAGTTTATGTTACTAATCTTGGTATTGTAGGATTTGAAAAAGGAAAGCCAAATATTGTTGAAGGTAATTGCAATAAATAAATTCCAAAGGACTTGGGTAAGTATTTCACGGTTTATGGTTTTGTTTCAAGCAATTAGATGCATGTTTTAGAAATGGTTTTAGGATAGTTTGCAAAGTGTTTGACAAAGTCCTTGAATGAGTAATGTTATTTATGCATGAATAAGTGCTAACTTGCAGCTTACATCAGAAGTAAAAAAAAAATGGACATGTACCCAAAACATACCTGGAGGAATTACAGAATCAACCCTTAAAAGAAAATGCAAAAATAATGGAAACTAAAATATGGTTTGGAAGATCAAATGCTTGAGGTAAGTTGGAGATAAATTTTAGTTATGGCTTGTGTTTCATATTCTTATCAATAGTTCAATGTTTTGTTATTCAAGTTGTTGTAATAGTACTATCAAAATTTTGACAGAAAGCCTTAATGGCTGTAGCATTCAGGGCTGCCATATGTTTGTTAAATTGTAGCAATTGGTGCAAAAAGCTTGTCAATCATGTCAAATGAATTAGCTTGTGGGTGGTAAAATGTTTCAAGAACTCATATGGTGGATTTAGAAATGTGTGATTTCAATGAGCATATCTTTGTAGCATAACTCTGGGTTGTTTTTCCTCATGTAGAGGTGTAGTTGTAAGTTTTCATTCCATGTGTTTGACAAAAGTCATAAATGAAACATTTAGGCTATAAATTTTGTTGTTTTCAAGAATCGCATTCCTGGGCGTTTTTAATTCGATTCAGCCCAACATCAGGGGGTATCCGTGCCTATTGGACATGTAACCCCTGATTTCATTCCAAAAAAATACTTTTCAGAACCCAGATCGGAAATCTGGGCGATTTGGCAGATTGCTGCTGTGAGTTATATTCGCCTGTTGTTGAGTCTTTGATGAAAGACTAAGATTATTTAGTCTCTGTTTTAAGATGGAAACATTTAAAGTTTCAATTCTGAATTTTATGAGATAAATATGTTGAAGAATAATCTTAAATTCATTATTTCTAAGTGTTTGACAAAATGCCTCAATGACTTTTAATTGCATGCTTGCAAAGTGTTGGTCATAAGGGCTCAATGAGTGTAGGGTGCATGTCTGCAAAGTGTTTGTCAAAAGTCTTGAATGGCTGTAGCTTTTGTGCATATAAATTGTTAGTGTAAAATTCTTAGTTACTGTTGTTTTTATGTTACTATAAATTATAAATAAACTATTTAATGGGTGTAGCTTCCTATGTCTGCAAGTTTTTGGTATGAATGTGAAAATGCATTTATTAATTTGCTGAAGTGTGAATAAGACAGTTGTTTCTTGTATTATCTAAAGCTTTCAAAAAAAAGGGGCTTGTTGTTGGAAACAATTTTACAGTGACTAATTCTTTAGGATTTTGTGCAAATGAGTATTAGTGATTATGTGACATCTACTTCTCTATCTTACTGATGGTGGGTAAGGTGGGACCTTACACCTGGTTGGCTTATGCATTCTGTTAGGGATTTTATATATGATTGGATTCCCTAAATTAAATTTTCAACCGGAGTCCATAGACTTCGATTTGCAATGCATTCTAGTTCATTTTCAAATCTACCCTATACAAATATATTATGAAATTAAGTACAAAATGCTCAAACTCTATTTCTAACAATCACACCAAAAAATGTTGAATTGAAGAAACCTATTTCGATACAATATAAATTAATGTTAATGAGATATATTTTATATTTAAAACTCAAATCACCATTCCATTCTTAACTATGCATAGTTAATTGAAAACCCATTCAGAAATAAAATAAACAACTACCACTAACTATGTTTTCAAACCTCCCTGAATGCGGCTGATTGTTAGGATTTGGGACGTGGCAACTCCTCCGCAAGGCACATGGCTCAGCCACATGGCTGCGCATGGCCTCCTTCCGATCGCTCTTAAATATCGTAGTTGTTTACCTGTTGCCGATATTAAACCACCCGCCTCAAGCTATTACTTTCGTCTAGCCTACTACCTCTCCTGCTATTTCATGGCGCCCAACTCCATAACTCCCGTAGGCTTCTCTTGCAGCTTGGATTTCTCTGTTCATTCCACCAGTTTTGGTCCAGAGCTCCATTCGACCAGTCTTGGTACAAAGCTCCATTCCACGCCTCCTCTGTTTCTTTATGCTTCCTGCCTTCTTTCTGCTTCTCCCCTCGCTTCTCCATTGCCCTCCTGCAACGACATGCCTCGAAGGCACAAAATGTGATGTCAAAGAGGCCAAGTCAGAGGCCAGTCCTCTTGCACTCCCATTTCTGTCTATGATGACAACGATATCCCCCTCTATGATGACAATCTGACAGCTTACCAGCTCAATTTCGACTCCACTGGCTCTCTGGACCATCCTCTCATCTCCGCGACTCTTTCTGTGCATTTTCAGGATATCCCATCCATCTTTGCTGGCTTTGGCCATTGGAAACGTCTAAAAAAATACACCATATCCTCTTCCCACCCTCATCATTCTAGAAAATCAGAGGCCCTACCTACCAAATCAGCCACGCGTTCCTCCAGTAGTGAAGGGAGCGACAACTCGGCAGCAGATGGAAAGGCTATGGATGCAGGGGTGCGTTCTACTACAATGCTTGAGACAATGATGCAACTGTCAAAGAAAGAAGAGGAATCCTATGAAAACTATGGCTGCTTCAAATTTGAAGAGCCTCCTCCACACGATGAGTAGCATGTCTCGCCGCTTTAGAACCTATTTCGAGAGGTTTCCTGCCTCAGTTATGTTTCACTATTTTGTTTTCCTATTTTTCTTGTTCCTGCACACCACAATAAATTTTTGGATAATTTTTGTGAATGATGGTTTCCCCACTCAGGGAAGCAATATTTTGACTGTTTTCCCCAACTGGGGCAATCCTTTTTTTGAGCTTTTGAACTCTACACTTGTCGGAATTGGCTAGCATAGCAACTACGGCGGGAAAGTTTCAAACTGTATTTTTATGTGCCATATAATATAAATTATCTTATTAATATATATATATATATATATATATATATATATATATATATATATATGTTTTCAAACCTATTTAATTTTTTCTCTTATTTTTTACACACAACTAATCCCTAGGGTTCTATGAATTAAAAATAAACTCAATAACTCGAATAAAACTTAATTCAAAGCAAACTCAACATTCAAAACTTCAAACTTACGATTGTCTAACTAATCTGAATTAACATAGACAATCTCAATTTATTCACTGATGACAAAAGTAAATCTAATTAAAAATCACTACAAAATCTGAAAATAACTGGTCATCTATTCTAATTATTAACACACTACAACTCAAGCAAATCTTCACACGAGAAATCAGATAATCACACTGCAAATGACATGAAACCCTTTAAGTATTAACACACAATCTGTACTAATAAAACACTCTGTTCCTAATTGATTATGGATATTCCAGCTGAGCATAAGATACAAGAGTTTCACATCACTGACATATAGATTCATACACAATGAAATGCTTCCATTCAAGCCAAAAGATTGTTTAAAGCATGGAAATTACTCCTTCATAAACTCATTTGATATCGAAATTTTCTTCTCGAGTATTCATGAATTTGGAGGAATAATTATGGAGTTATCATATACAGAGTATGCTCATAACAATATTTCACAAGCTTGTGAGACTAAAATAACATTACACTTGTGATCCTTAACTCATATCTAGGAAAACGTTAAAGAAAATTTAAGTTCGAAATCAAGTGCGGAAATTATGAAATTTATCAATGAAAGTAATGGAATTTTAAGTACATATCTAGCTACTGGATCTTATGTCTATGTTGTTATCGCTTTGTGGCTCTTTATCTGATATAAACCATTCCTCAATGGAAAGATGGGCCAAGGGTCTTTCTTCCTCTTATGAATAGTTCCTCATAATCCCTTGTCTAACTGATTTGCTACTTCTTGCATGACCATCTTGTTAGTCACATATCATGACATGAGATGAGAGGATATCTGAAAACTGTAGCATGGAATGTATGTAGCCTCGGGAGCTGAAAACTAGTTTGCAATATCTCACAGTGACTCCTTTACTTATCAGTCATGTAAGGAGGATGAATCTCAAATATAATGTGAAATATAACTTCAAAGAAGTGCTCAACTAGTTTGTCATATACGCCCCTGAAGCTAGATTCTAATAACACTCTGCGGTGGAAGTAAACCGAGAAATTCTCCTTAGGGGTCTAGTTCTAGTTCATTCCTGGCAATGCATACTGTGCAAAGATTCCATCTAAAAGGAATGCAAACATATAAAATTTTGGTGGCTAGGTCTCCCTTAAACATGCTTTAGCCTGCCCCACATCATTATTTAATACTTATGATAACCTATCTTCTCAATTTTAAATATTTTCCACATGTCACCACCATATTGAGACTAGATACCCAAATCTCCTCGAACACCTCAAAGTTCATGCGCCCATAAAACCAAAAATACATGGCTATCAAATATTGATATACATCTTTGAGAATATTTATCAGATACACTATTGATGGGATATTGTGAAACTTGGAAATATATCGACACCATACTTTGATAACATCACTTGGGTCTAGGTTATCCCATCTCATTCACAATTTTCCATTTGCATATTCAGTTGGGTTGAGGATCTTATAATATGTCTACATGTCTTCACCATAATAGGTGGCAAGTTGTCTACCACTCTCACTGCGAAGAACAAAGTAAGATTCATCTATATGTGGAATGATCCATTCAATCACCTCCACACATGGCATGACTAGGAATATGCATGTGTTCTTCTATATATTGGATTTCTGGATGTCGATATACGCATGCACATCTTATAAGTACTCAACAAGTCTTTCTTGCATTAATGTATTGTGTATATTTCTCCATGTGACCTCTATAGTCTTAATAAAAAAGCACTAGGTGTCTACATATATGGGAATTTTTGGCTTTGTAACTTCAACAGGTTCATCAATGCTTTATTTTGAGTGTTCTTTAGAGGTCACCTTCTGAGGTGACATGGCTCCAACAGATGATGACCTAGTGACAATACTTGTGGTTTGAACACCTTGTAAGGATTTTTTTCTCTGTGATCTCATGGCCAATCAGATCACCAAACATAGAAACAAGAACAATAGAAAAATAAAGAATCCCTAATTCCAAATGATCAATCATGCAACAAACAATCGATTCTACACTATAAATAAATGATATCACACCTAGAATCCTCACATATTGGAGAATGGTTTTTCATTTGATGAAAATGTTGTGCTCTACTCGAGCTATCTACCATATCCGCACTTGATCTCTTATACCTGCACATAATCACAACCAATCAAAGACGACATGTTATCTTCCTCGGAATATCGTTAGATCAAAAGAAATAGAATCGATCATAAAATATGTTGAATACACATTGACATAAGGGAAGTAACATAAATTTTCATTGATCATAAAAGAAATTACAATGCTTATAACTTCACCTCAAAGCTTCCTCTCCTCCAGCTTGTAGGATGGTCTCCTCTCCCAATACAGCAGAGCTCTCGCACTATAGTTTGGATACTTTCCCTCCACACCTTTTCCTCTTGGTGAGATTATATAGGTTAATTCCATCCTTTGGGAGAATGTATCTAGAAACCTAGGGGCTTGAGAAGTTAGGAAACTTCTACAATAATGGACCCCTAGCCAACTCATACACAAGTGGATCAAGTTGATGTCCTTGGGAATGGGAAACTTTAGAAACCTTTTTCACAATTATGATTTTTTTCTCAATTATCTTAATTATGAAATAATTATTATCTCATAATTATAATATTTTGGAAAAATAATTATGAGAAATTTCTCAATTATGTAATTTCACCCTTTTATCATGGGATAAATCTCACATAAGTAAAATAAAAGGTGAAAATGGATGCATTTTAGCGAAACAACTGAGGTAAGTATATATTGGGTTTCTCTCACTATAATGGAGTGGAAAATATGGCTATAACATATGCCCCCTAATGCATGAGGTCAGAAGTGAAACTGACGGCCAAAAAGCATTAAAATAATATTCAAATCTCAAAATGGAGGAAGGAGCCAAGACAACAAATTTGGATCTGTTTACGGAAAAAAATGTCTGCCCAACAACAGGGGATATCCTCGGTATAAAGTCCCAATTAGACTCTAAACCATTTGTGATAGGGATCTGTTGGGGGTGTGGGTCTGGCTACTTCTGAATATTCCTTTTCTCGGACACAAACGAGCCCTGCAAACTTATGAATACACAATTATTTGAACAATACAAGACAAATGATTGATGAGTTCTAGTGACATAAAAATCTATGAATAGAAAAGAGAATTAAAGCATGTAGCCAAAGGAGATGCTGTTAGCAACATATCATTAGGGTCATGCTTGCAAATAAATTTGTTCAAACCACACAAGAAATAGCTCTTTATGGTCAAACACCCTTCAGTTCCTTAAGCATTTTCAGAGATAAAATCATGCTAATAATGAAGTTGCTAACAATTTCTTAATCAGATAACCTCATATCATTCATACATTAAGTAAGCAGAAGTATACAAATGATATAAGAAGAAAACACAGATTAGTTAATCATACAATAGCATCCGACACATGAGACAAGAATATTCATAATGTTGGTACACGAGCTCTCATCAAAGCCAATAGTGGAATCAAAACATTTTTTTGTATTCATTCTCCAAAATATCGATTCAATGTTGTACAATTCTCTGTGCTCCTTTGGAGTCCCAAAAAAAGTATCATTACAATTCCCGGGAGGGAGTATTTATAGAACAAAATCGACCCTTGGGTCTCCCTAACTTTTCGCCTTCCTGACCGTTGACATACTCTGCGACCCAAAGGGAATTTGGTCTTGCGACCTTGGATTCGACTGTGACTTGCGACTCCTTTCGTCTGTTGCGACCTGCGACCTGGTCATGGGAGAAATTGGGTGATTGTGAGAGCAGGGACATCTATCTGCTGCTCTTCTTTGAGGTAATTCTGCCATGCCTGATAATCTGCAGCAATTGGGGAGACCTGAGGAGTATCTTCTCTCAATATCTGAAGGCACTCGAGAGAATTTGGGGTCAAAGTCCCTCTCTTGATCGTGATCTGATTAGACAGGGAGGCCAGCTTGGTATAGATCCGGATCTGTATCACGATGAATTGAAAAATGTTTTCTTGTGATGCCGAAAGGTCTTGAGAGACTGCTGCTTGCCTTATGGGTTGTATAAATGCTTGAATGTCTTGGGCGACTTCTTCCCATGTTTTCTCTTCGCCCAGTGCATCCAGAGAAGGAACGCGGTGTACTTCAGCCATTGAACCAATGCTGCTAATCAGATGTTCATATGCGGACATTACTTTCTCCAGATCCTTGACAAGTTTCTCTTTGGATTGTACCTTTATCCAGATTTGAACTTTGTCGTTTTGGGCGCAAATCCAATATTTTCTAGGCAAGGTGTCCGAAGCCTGTGGATACGTGTTCAACCATTCTAGTATTTTGTCCAAGGCATTGGAAGCTTCCTTTAGCTGTGCGTTCCTCCTCTTGGTTTCTACTTGTGCTTTTAGTAGTGGCACGACTGTCTATTTTATTGTAAACAGTTCTTCATATACTTTCTTCATGGTGGCTTCCAAAGTGATTAGCTCTCTTTGAATGGTAAGAAGCACTTCATTAGTAGGGGCATTCTTAACCTGCAACTGTTGAATTTATTCTTATAGAAACTTCTTTTCTTGTTCTGACCGAGCTATCTTTTGTTCAAAGGCCTGTAGTCTATTCTGTAGGGACATAATTTCTCTACTCATTCTGTTGACGTTTTCATCTGTGGCTCCTGCAAAAGCGGTACCATCCGATGCAATCATAACTAGATTGTTCCTGGTATCCAAGACTATATCCTTTTCTGTTGTGGTCGTGAGAGGTGCAGCAGGGTTCTGTGCTAAGCATATTCTCTTCTCTTGCCTAATCTTGTGCGTGAACTGATCATAGGTTAGTCTTGTCAGATCGAAGACTTCATCGTCTTGATCCTCGGAGGCACCAAGTTTCGAGAGAGTAAAACACACACTGGTCTTAGGGGCATCTTGATGTGTGGTTGCTTTGTCTATTTCTTTGTCTCTGTAGGAGGTGTCTTGCTACCTTCCGCTTCCTTGGAGGAGTCTTCCCTTGACTTCTGAATTTCTTCCTCCCTCCTCTTTTGCTCAGCTTCTGCTTCATCCTGCTTTTCCTTTAGTTGGTGCTCAGATTTTTCTTTATCTTGCTCTTCCTTTAGCTGGCGCTCAACTTCTGCTTTATCTTGCTTTTCCTTTAGCTGTCCCTTAGCTTCTGCTTTATCTTGCTTTTCCTTTAGTTGGCACTCAGCTTCTGCCTTTTCTTCCTCTTCTTTCCTCCTTTGTTCCTCTTCCTCTTTCCTGCAGGTTTCTTCCGCACACTTCTGCCATTATTCTTCCTTTAGTTGTTTCTTTCGTTTATTCTCCTCTTCCTTCGCCTTCTCCTCGGCTTCTTATTGCGCTTTAGCCTCCTTTTCTCTTTGTTGTTTAGAAGGGTTACTGCCTGTACCGGTCCTTTGCTTCTTGGCTTTGGAAGACGAAGCTCCTTCTACTGTGTGGATTATTTCCTCTAAAGATTGATTATCTTGTTCCTCTTGATCGGTTGATTCTTTTAGAGAAACCTCCCTGTCTTTGTTGTACTAGTTTTTGATTCGAACTTTGGCTGGGAATTCTGTATGATGGTAACTCCATTTAAATTTGGCCCGTTTGCAATGGGCAGGGGTGATTCTCTCAGGATCATACGTCCAGTGTGACATGGGAGGTAAATAAAATACCTTGATTTCCTCAGCCTCTGCCTCTACTTCCCTGAAATATTTGACTTTGTAGGAGCCGATAGTAAGCAATAGAGTAGGCCATGGCTTCTTCTTTCCCTTGGTGAGAACCTTTGAAAAACTGCTCGTCATCTAGTAACATACTTCTTGAAGGAGTAATTTGTTGGTGACGAACTGGGGCAGTGTGTGGGGTGCCTTGAGCGACCCGAAGACTCAGATGAAAGTGCTATCCGTGATAGGAAACTAGTTGGCCACTCGAGTTATTGTCTCCACGGCTCGCCCGAAGATGCACGGGGTATCTTTGCCAAACAATTTTCCATAGAGCGCGAGGGTGAAGTTGTGTGAGATTCTCTATATCCAGCTTATGCTTGGATTCCCAAAACAATTGCAACTCCTTGTGAATTGGTCTGCCATGTTCCGCATCCTAGTTGTGTGCACATCCCTCAAAATGGCACCTTGCGCATACTACATCCAAAAGGTATGAAGCCATATAAAACTCAGATGCGCATCCCTCGTCAGGTGCTTGTGTTGTGTCAATGTTTGATCTGAGGGCTGCTATTATCAGGTTGCCCCAGTTGAACCGAGTACCATAGGTAGTGACGGCGTACATAAGGGGAATCCAGGTACCATTGAACATAGTGGCATCATCTCGGCCATATATTCTGCACATCATGGCTTGCACCAGCTTGTAAAATCTCCTCAGACCTTTTGTCTTATATTCCTGATCCCTCTTATACTTGAACTTTTCAGGGTCCTCCCACCATCCCTTTAGAGAATCTACTACGGGTACTGCATGAGTGGCTTCCCAGTCAGTGTTGAAGGTCTGTTCTCGAGCAGGGAGTGCATAGTATACTTCTGCATCCCCTCCCTTTAGGTTAGCGAATGTTTTCCCTGCATGATTTCGAATGACCCAAATTCTAGAGTCGACCTTTTGGAGGTTCCATTCAATAATCTCCATGTTGGGTATGTTGGGTATGTGTTATATTTTGGTCCTTATTTTCGGGTGGGTGGATCCACCCATGGTTTTGTGCATGGGTTTGCACATGGTTTTAGGGTATGATGGTTTTTGGTCCTTGGTATTTTGTAGATCCGGTCAAGGGAACTACGGTTATCTTATAATCCAGGGTTAATGGATTGGGGTTTATGTATGCTTCGGCATGTATATATATGTGTTGTAACACTAAAAGGAATATAATGAAAAATCAAGTTGGTCGTCCCGATTTGGGATCCAGGGGAAAATATCTGTGTTTATCTATTTTATGTTTTATGCTCTCACTATTGTTTATTTTCTGTTTAAGATTCATTTACAAGGTTAAAACCTACATTTGGTATCAGATCAGTTTTGGCTTCAAGGGGATGCCTTTGCTGCTGAGGGGTTTTTTTCTCAGGCCTGAGGTAGACCCTGTTAAGTGGGAGATCTGCGGGATCGATTCTTGCGGTGAAAGAAGATGGCGAGTGGCAGGAAGATAGAGATCGAGAAATTTAATGGCCAGAGTTTTGAGTTGTGGAAGCTCAAGATGGAGGATCTGCTGGTGGATAAAGATCAGTGGATCGCTAATCTAAAATTTCAACTTCTTAAATCTAATACAGCGATGGACTGTAGGGGAATTTACTGGATATGTCACCTTTGATAAAAGGATGAGATCCAGAGGCTACCTGGCCCTTTACAGACTCTGTCTTTAGAACTTGTAGAAGTTACACTCAAATGATCTGAAAATAAAACTACTTGTATTTGCTGTTCAAGGTATTCATTTCCATAAAATTATATGTGCAAAGTGTTTAGATAGTCTTGCAAGTGAAACAAAGTGTTTTTGGTAAATTTCCGAGTCTTATGTGTGAAGGAGTGTTATTTATTTTTACTGTTTAACATATCAAATCTGAAAAACATAGCAAGATAAAATCACATAATATAACACAGCAGCTGATGAGGCAGTTCACTCCTCCTGGGCTACATTTGTCGGGTCCAAGGCCCCCAAATGGGCATGTCCTAGCTCTATTAGATGCTAAAATTGGTTATACAGTGATCAGAAAGCCTAAAAGGGAAAATTAAGCTTTGGAAATGAGTTCAGAACACAAAAAATAATAAATATTAGCTTTTGTTTCACCTCCAATGGTTAACCATAGCCCAATACAGCTCCAACACTCCCTAGGCCCCGATGGCTCTCCAAGCTTCTCTACTGAAATAGTACTTGAAGATGAGCTTTTTTGCCTATAAAACCTATGTCATTGGCTCTATAATGCTCAAAATAACCTAAATAAAAAAAAAAATTGCTCCAAAAGGTTCTCCCTAGTGAAAATTATGCCCCACAGAAGTTTTTTCCAAGTTGGCCTAAAAAAACTCCACCAAAAGTGGATTAACTGCAGATAGGGCCGCTAACTTTGGCATACTCCACCCATAATGGCGCGCTCTGCCTAATTTGTCAGAACCATTAGAATTGACATTAAATGTTGGGAGGGCGGGGTCACATGGACCACCACCTAACCCGCCGGGCTAACCGTTAGGCCAACGGTTTCAGAACCGTGGCATTAAATTCCACCGCAACTGCCATTGTTTCATATGTGAACACCCATCGCTATAACCGCCTGTCCATGGTTTAGGTCTATGGCCAGGGTTCCACCGGAAGGTCCCGTGTATAGGGAGTTGGCCACCTTTTCGTCCCAACCATACATTCTCCAAACTTTAAATATAAGTGGTGGCCCATAGTGGTTAAGAACCACGACGAGCCCGGGCGGTAAGGCCTTGGGGCTACCACCCGCTTGACCTACGATCAAAACTCGTTAAGCTCCAAAAAAATTTTCCAACAAAAAAAATCTGTAGACTTGGGGCCACGTGGCGGCCTTCGGGCAGGCCACGTGGCGCCCATTGATTGGTCTTCGTTGTACACAGTCAACCTCATATCCAACCACCGGTTGCCAAATGTCAAAACATGATTGGACAGCAGGGAATATTCTGTGGAATATTTCGAGGAATATTCCCAAAATAGTGTAATCCTACCATGTTTCCTGATTTCCTCCTTGGTCTTGGCTTCCCACCATACCAAAGCTACTCCATCCATCCTTAGCGAAGATAGTTTTATTTTAGTGTCGTCATCATGCAGATTTTGAATCCTTAAATAGACTTCCAGTTTTCTGATCCAATTATCTAATTTCTCTACATTCACTTCACCATTAAACATTAGCAATTCAAATTTTACATCAAGCTTTAGAAAATGATTTTTACTAGTGGTTTTCGACTTATGTGACTGATTTACCGAAGTCTAAGAAGATGATGACGAGGAAGAGGACGACGATGGAGATGGTGGATCACCATTTCCTCCATTCCCTTTCTTTCACTGATCATTACCCTTCTTTCCTCCTGAGGAATCCTCTCCTTATTTTCGGTTTTTAGACCCTTCTCCAGCAATTCTATCATTTCTTTCTTGATAGAGGATCCTTACTATTTCAGTCATATCCAAGAAAGCTTTCCGAAATACCCTTTCTTCTTCCTTGGGATCCATCTCTTTAGGAGTTTCACCTTCTCTTGAAGACATGCTTGTAGTTGCTTCTAGGGCTCTTGGACATGGTTCTCTAACCCTTCTTGGTTGTGGATTATTTTGTGCACTAACCAAGTTTCCTTCACCTCTCTTGAGTTTTAACCTAGTCAGCATCAAAACTTGCAAACAAATGACTTAATTTTTGCACAAAATAAATGCTGAGTAAAAACTCTAGCTCTAAACCATAGCTATGATACCAACTGACCTAAAATTGCAACTTCTTAAATCTAATCTAGAGATGCATTGTAGGGGCATTTACTGGATATGTCACCTTTGATAAAAGGATGAGATCCAGAGGCTACCTGGCCCTTTACAGACTCTGTCTTTAGAACTTGTAGAAGTTACACTCAATGATCTGAAAATGAAACTACTTGTATTTGCTGTTCAAGGTATTCATTTCCATAAAATTATATGTGAAAAAGTGTTTAGATAGTCTTGCAAGTGAAACAAAGTGTTTTTGGTAAATTTCTGAGTCTTATGTGTGAAGGAGCGTTATTTATTTTTACTGTTTAACATATCAAATCTGAAAAACACAACAAGATAAAATCACATAATATAACACAACAACTGATGAGGCAGTTCACCCCTCTTGGGCTACATCTGCCGTGTCCAAGGCCCCCAAATGGGCATGTCCTTGCTCTATTAGATGCTCAAAATGGTTATACGTTGATCAGAAAGCCTAAACAGGAAAAATGAGTTGTGGAAATGAGTTTAGAACACAAAAAACAATAAATATTGTCTTTTGTTTCACCTCCAATGTTTAACCATAGTCTAATACAGCTCCAACACTCCCTAGGCCCTGATGGCTCTCCAAGCTTCTCTGCTGAAAAATTACCTAAAGATGAGCTCTGTTTCCTTTTCAACCTGTGCCATTGGTTCTGCAATGCTCAAAATAACCGAAATAAAAAGAAAATTCGCTCCAAAAGGTTCTCCATAGTGAAAGTTATGCCCAACAGAATTTTTGTCCAAGTTGGCCTAAAGAAACTCCACCAAAAGTGGATTAATTGCAGATAGGGCCGCTAACTTTGGAATAATCCGCCCAGAATGGCGCGCTCCGCCTAATTTTTTGGAACTGTTAGACTTGACATTAAATGTTGGGTGGGCGGGGTCACATGGACCGCTGCCCAACTCGCGGGGCTAACCGTTAGGCCAACGGTTTCGGAACCGTGGCATTTAATTCCACCGCAACTGTCGCCATTTCATATGTGAAAACCCATCGCTATAACCGCCTATCCATGGTTTAGGTCTATGGCCAGGGTTCCACTGGAAGGTCCCGTGTATAGGGGGATGGCCCCCTTTTCGCCCCGACCATACATTATCCAAACTTTAAATATAAGTGGTGGCCCATAGTGGTTAAGAACCACCACGAGCCCGGGCGGTAAGGCCTTGGGGCTACCACTCACTTGACCTGCGATCAAAACCCATTAAGCTCCAATAAATTTTTCCAACAAAAAAAATCTGTGGACTTGGGGCCACGTGGCAGCCTTCGCGCAGGCCACGTGGCACCCATTGATTGGTCTTCATTGTACACAGTCAACCTCATATTCAACCATCGTTTGCCAAATGTCAAAACATGATTGGCCAGTAGGGAATATTCTAAGGAATATTCCTAGAATATTCTCGAAATATTCTTTTTTTTTAGAATATTTTTAATCTGATCATACATTTGATTAGTAATCTTTATGAAATTGTGAATTTTCAAACTTGAATAACTTTCACATACAGTGTCAGATTTGAGTGCCAGTCATGGCATCGAGATCGTATCGACGAGGCCTATCCTGTCATTCTGGTTTCAACCAATTCTGAGAAGTTCCAATTTTGAGCATTGTATTCACTTAGGACATGATCACCTGATCACAACTCCCCATTGGGAAGCTTTTGGACCCCAAAAGCCTTCAATTACCTATTAAGAAGATGAGGGTACAGGTCCCTCACCTTTTCCACGTCAATCCACTTTGCCTTTGTTAAGTCCCTATATTAATAGTGTAGCCCCTTATTATGTTAGTGTAGCCCCCTTATTATTATTATTGTACCCCTGTAACCCCCATATTGTTATTATTGTGCCCTTACATTATTATTGTTAGGTCGGCTAGGATTACATTGTGGCCCCACTAGGATTATATTGTGGCCCCATGGACTCCTATATATAGAAGGAGGTTTTATTCATTTGTATCATCCAAGAATTGTTCATTTATGTAATGTATTGGAGGTTTCCCCCTCGAAGTGGCTCATTTCTAAGGCGTTGATATCTCTTTTCTTCTCTTTTTGGAGCTGGTTACACAACATTTGGTATCGGAGCTTTGGATTCTAGGGTTTCGCTGATCCAAACAGGTCATCGTGGCATTTTTGCTATAACTTTGTTTCTACGAAGGTTCAGAAGCTGAAATTTTTAGGGTACGAAGCCGAAATCTTGAGGAAGCTTGTCTAACAATTTCAGACCTTGGTTCGCAATATTTGCGGAGATATCATCTGTGGAAGTCAGGTCTTTTTTCAAGCTCCTAAACAGGTCATCGTGGCATTTTCGCTATACATCTGTTTCTACGAAGGTTCAGAATCTGAAATTCATATGGTGCGAAGCTGAAATCCTGAGGAAATTCGTCAAAAAATTTCAGAACTTGGTTCGCAATATTTTTGGAGATATGATCTGTGGAAGGTAGTGCTTTTTCAGGCTCCTGAATTTCATCGCAAAGAGGTGATCATGGGAAAAGTTCAATAACTCTCTCTCTGAGCAGTGGATTTGAGTGCCGTCAAAAGTGGTCGCAATAAAACAGACTGTAGTTTCTTGGATATCAATTTCAGAGACAAAGGATGAAACAGTGACACGTGGCAAGTCATACAATTCGCTCTACTGAACCAGTCCAGAATTAGGTCATTGTGGGAGATTGGACACAACGTTGTCTTGGGGAATTCAAATTAGATCAGACCTGTGGCATTTGAAAGAAGCTTCAGAGGACTACTACAGTGCTGAATTTAAGATATTGAAAATTTTCAATTACAGAGATAATTCAATTTCAATATCGAGCTCCTTAAAAGCAAGAAAGAGGTGTGTATCCGGTTTTTAAAATTGCATAACTTTTGTTTGAAAAAGAAATTGAAGCAATTCCAAAGGAATATTTTAGAATTTGTATCAGTATTTGGGTTCTATAATGGCTCCAAAAGATAATTTCATAGCCATTAAGCCCTCAAAAAGCTATACTATGACCCATGAAGAGGAAGTATTGCAGTATGAGATATCAAAATTATGGTACCAAGTGCAACAAGTTTCAATCTTACGAAGAGAAATTGAAGATGAAATAGATGGTTTAAAAGAAGAAATGGAGGCTAAGTTGGATGGTTTGAAGGATCAAATAATAGCAAATATGGATGATAAATTAGTGGAAGATCACATCGAACATCAACAACAAGTTCTCCAACTCTCAAAGGATAACCCAACTTTGGTGCAGAATCTAATGAAACAACAGGAAGATCAACATCACATCGAAAGAAGTTATGAAGTAGTCATAAAAACAAGAACTCGACAAGTACGATCAATTTCAGAGTATCTCAGCAAGTGGAAGAACTTTCTTGTAGAAGATTTCACATGGGAGGAAGAGAATTTTATACAGAAGCATCAAGAAATAATCAAGCGTTGAGGACAACACTTGTTTGAAGGAGAGGGGCATGTTAAGTCCCTATGTTAATAGTGTAGCCCCTTATTATGTTAGTGTAGCCCCCCTTATTGTTATTATTGTACCCCTGTAACCCCCATATTGTTATTATTGTGCCCTTACATTATTATTGTTAGGTCGGCTAGGATTACATTGTGGCCCCACTAGGATCATATTATGGCCCCATGGACTCCTATATATAGAAGGAGGTTTTGTTCATTTGTATCATCCAAGAATTGTTCATTCATGTAATGTATTGGAGGTTGCCCCCTCGAAGTGGCTTATTTCTAAGGCGTTTGTAACTCTCTTTTCTTCTATTTTGAAGGCTGGTTACACTGGCATGACCTTACTCGGTTCTTGCCTTTAAGACCAACCCGAACATAATCAACATTTCCCCTCCTCGAAGTGTGTGTCCTTCTGTCAAGGATAGCATCCTCTTTCAGCTCATCCAAAAATTCTGGCGAGAAATCCTCCATGGATGGTAGCTGAATGTCACTTTCAATATCAACAATTAAAGGAGGTTCATACAAACGTAAATTTTCCACATTCACAATGGAATACATTTGCATGTATGAAGGCAAATCTAATTAAAAAGCATCATTTCCAACTTTCTTAAGGATCTTGAATGGACCATAACGAATAGGCTTCAAATTTTTACCTTCTCCTTGCATTCTTTCCTTACTAATATGCAGCCATAGCTCATCTCCTTCTTGAAACTTATGATCAACTCTATGTTTATCATGTCTCTCCTTGTACTTTCCTTGACTTTTTTCAAGTTGTTCTTGAACTTGTTGATGTATGAACTGAATTCTTTTAATGAACATGCGAGCTTTGTCAATGTCACTATGACCATCAATGGCCATATCCTTCTCAAGAATAAAATCTAAAGGTGACTTAGGCAAATACCCAAAACAAGCTTCAAAAGGTGAAGTATTTGTAGAAGAGTGCTTGGCCCAGTTGTAAGCATGTTGAATGTAATGCAAATGCTCATCCCAAAGCTTGGGATGCTTGCTGCAATAACCTCTCAAAAGATGTACAATGGTTCTGTTCACTACCTCTGTTTGGCCATCTGTTTGCAGATGGAAAGCAATACTCTTCTTCAACTTGGTGTCCATCATCTTCCATAGATTGGACCAAAAATTCCCAACAAATCTGGAATCCCTGTCACTAACAATAGAAGTAGGCAAGCCATAATGAACCCATACATGTTGAAAATATAAATCAGCAGTTTGTTCAGTAGTTATATATTTCTTACATGGCATAAGAATACACATCTTGCTAAAACAATCAACTACTACATAAATATAATCATGCTGCTTTCTAGATAATGGTAGCCCTCCAACAAAATCCATAGAAACACTTTCCCATGGTCTAGAAGGTACCGGAAATGGCATATATAAACCAAGATTCCTATTGCTAGGCTTGCTTGTATCACATAATGAACAAAATCTAATGAAACGTGAAACACTATCTACCATGCGAGGCCAATAACAATACCTCTGTAAATGTGCCACCGTTTTGCGTACCCTGAAATGTCCAGCTATGAGAGAAGAATGAGCCTCTCTCATCATGCTTAATCTTTCCCCCTGTGGTATAGATAACTTGCCCATATGAAACACCAAATTATTATGCAAATGATAATCATTCTCCTCAACATGATTCCCTTCACTGAAGTTAGCATACACATCCTTAAAATCAACATCTGATGCATATTGTTATATGTAGCTCTCATGCACAATAGAATCATTCTTAAGCAAAGTACTAACACTAATAATAGGCCTTGAAAGAATATCAGCAACATTTTTGTAAATACCTTTCTTGTACCTTATTACCAAGTGAAATTTTTGTAGGAAGCCCATCCATCTGAAATGCCATGACTGTTGCAATTTACTTTGCGATTGCAAGTATTGTAAAGGCTGATGGTCGGTATGAACAATTGTTTCTTTGCCCATAAAATAGTGTTTCCAGTTTTTTGATAGTTTGTACCAACACATATAACTCTTTATCATATGTAGGATAATTCACAACAACACCATTAAATGTCTCAGAATGAAATGCAACAGGCTTACCATGATGTAAGAGAACTGCACCCATGGCGTAATTGCTTGCATCTGTCTGAATCTCGAATGGTTGTCTCAAGTCTAGTAATGCAAGAACTGGAGCTAAACTTGTCTTCTCTTTCAAAGACTCAAAGGATTTTTGTTTCTTGCCTCCCCATTGGAAAGCACGCTTCACACTAGTCACTGCATGCATAGGAGCAGCTATGGCAGAGAAGTTAGAAATAAAATTCCTCCAATACTGAGCTGCACCCAAAAAACTTCTTACCTTTGTAATGGATTTGGGAGTAGGCAAATTCATAATGGCTTCTACTTTGGAAGGATCAATTCTCAAAGCACCTCCTCCTACTATGTGTCCCAAATAAACCAAATAAGTCTTTCCAAATTCACACTTTGACATTTTAAGAAATAATTGATTTTTCCTCAAAACATCAAGTACCTTCTTAACATGCATGACATGCTCTTCTCTAGTCTTGCTGAAAATTAAGATGTCATCTAAGTATAAATTAACGAAATCATCAAGAAAAGGACGTAATACATCATCCATTACCCGCATGAAAGTTGCAGGTGTATTGCATAAACCAAACGACATAACAAGCCACTCAAAGAGTCCCTGTTTGGTTTTAAATGTTGTCTTCCAAATGTCACTTTCTGCAATTCTAACTTGATGATAACCACTATGCAAGTCTAACTTAGTGAAATATTCATCATATTTCAGCTAATCCAACAAATCATCTATCCTTTGAAGTGGGTAACGATTCTTTACCGTTATTTTGTTCAATGCCCTGAAGTCCACACACATGCGCCAAGTTCTATCTTTCTTTGGAATCAACACTATTGGTGACCCACATGGCGAAGTGACTGGTCTTATGAATCCTTTGTCCAACAAGTCTTTAATTTGCTTCTTGATTTTAGAATTCTCCATGATAGACAAGCGGTACATGCCGATGTTAGGAAGAGGACAATCTTGATGTAAATGGATTTCATGCCGAATCTCCCTTTTAGGAGGTAAACCTGTCGGTTCCTGAAACATCTCATGCTGTGCATCAAATACATCATATAAATCTGATTTAAGCTTGGAATCACAATTTTAAAATGACTCATGATTCATATCAACCTTGGGCTTAACCATCATAAGTACAAAACTCTTGCTAGAATTGACTAGCCTTTTTACCTGTCCCGCATTTACCGTCGCTATATTTGTCTTCTTGCAATGTGCTATGAAAATGAACTCCTTACCATCTTTAAAGAGATGATATTTTTTCTCATGGCGATCGAATATCGCTTTCCTGTCAAATAATTAAGGACTTCCCAAAACAATTCCTGATATATCAAGCAGCACCACTTCAAGTTCAACTGTGTCAATAAAGTGTGCAGTTATGGCGAATTGCAATATGCACTTTCTTGAGACTTGTAAGTTTGCATCCTTGCATATCCACCCAAATGGATAAGGCTTTGGATGTGGAATGGTCTCAAGTTTTAGCTGTTTGACCAAGTCTTCTGATATGATATTTTCTTGTGACCCACTGTCAAAAAGTGTGTCGATTTTAGTATGTTTTGAGACTACCCTCACATGGAACAATTCAATTCTTTCTTCCTCACTAGGAGCTTGTACATGACAGTTTGAAGTACTAGTGCTTGATTTAGTTTCTGTTTCTTTTCCCTTCATAATTTTCAAACCCATGGCCGCAATTTTGGTTTTATCCCCTGAATCATCACCTAAATCTTGAGGTGTAGTTGTAGTAGCTGCAGTTTTCTTCTTTCCCTTGTTTTTGTGAAACTGGTTTCTTTTTCAGGATGTAATTTCCAATAGTTTTTCTCTTCATGGCCCTCTCTTGAACAATGTTTACAAATGAACTTTTCACCCTCTTGTTTGATAGATGTGTTCTTTTTACCTTTTCCCTTAGAGGTTTTATTTTTGTTCTTCCCTTTGAAAGGCTTGTTTCTACCCTCGTCAAAAGTGTTTTTCCCTCTAGCCTCTAAATGCGTAGCTTGTACACAAACTTCGTCTAGACTAGTAGGATTAAACATAAGGATAGTGTGTTTAAGGTAACTGTGCAATGCACCTATATACTTCAGCAAAGTATCTTGACTCTGTAAGTCTACCCCTAATAAGAATGCTCTTCTCCTAAATTCCTAGGTATAGTCTTGCACATTCTGTCCCTTAAGCTGTCTAAAGTTTTGCGATTTCATTATAGCCTTCTGAAGATGAGCAAGAGGATAAAATTTCTTTTTGATTGCAGTAATAAATTAATTCCATGATAGTGTAATCTTACCATGTTTCCTGATTTCCTCCTTGGTCTTGGCTTCCCACCATACCAAAGCTTCTCCATCCATCCTTAGCGAAGCTAGTTGTATTTTAGTGTCATCATCATGCAGATTTTGAATCCTTAAACAAACTTCTAGTTTTCTGATCCAATTATCTAATTTCTCTGCATTCACTTCACCATTAAACATTGGCAATTCAAGTTTTACATCAAGGTTTAGAAAAGGATTTTAACTAGTGGTTTTAGACTTATGTGACTGATTTACCGAAGTCTAAGAAGATGATGACGATGGAGATGGTGGATCACCATTTTCTCCATTCCCTTTCTTTGATTGATCATTACCCTTCTTTCCTCCTGAGGAATACTCTCCTTATTTTTGGTTTTTAGACCCTTCTCCAACAATTCTATCATTTATTTCTTGATAGAGGATCCTTACCATTTCAGTCATATCCAAGAAAGCTTTCTGAAATACCCTTTCTTCTTCCTTGGGATCCATCTCTTCAGGAGTTTCACCTTCTCTTGAAGACATGCTTGTAGCTGCTTCTAGGGCTCTTGGACATGGTTCTCTAACCCTCCTTGGTTGTGGATTAGTTTGTGCACTAACCAAGTTTCCTTCACCTCTCTTGAGTTTTAACCTAGTCAGCATCAAAACTTGCAAACAAATGACTTAATATTTGCACAAAATAAATGCTGAGTAAAAAATCTAGCTCTAAACCATAGCTCTGATACCAACTGATCTAAAATTGCAACTTCTTAAATCTAATCCAGAGATGGATTGTGGGGGCATTTACTGGATATGTCACCTTTGATAAAAGGATGAGATCCAGAGGCTACCTTGCCCTTTACAGACTCTATCTTTAGAACTTGTAGAAGTTACACTCAATGATCTGAAAATGAAACTACTTGTATTTTTTTTTCAAGGTATTCATTTCCATAAAATTATATGTGCAAAGTGTTTAGATAGTCTTGCAAGTGAAACAAAGTGTTTTTGGTAAATTTCTGAGTCTTATGTGTGAAGGAGCGTTATTTATTTTTAATGTTTAACATATCAAATCTGAAAAACACAGCAAGATAAAATCACATAATATAACACAACAGCTGATGAGATAGTTCACCCCTCTTGGGTTACATCTGCCGGGTCCAAGGCCCCCAAATGGCCATGTCGTTGCTCTATTAGATGCTCAAATTGGTTATACAGTGATCAGAAAGCTAAACAGGAAAAATGAGTTCTGGAAATGAGTTTAGAACATAGAAAAAAATAAATATTGGCTTTTGTTTCACCTCCAATGGTTAACCATAGCGCAATACAGCTCCAACACTCCTTAGGCCCTGATGGCTCTACAAGCTTCTCTGCTGAAAACGTACCTAAAGATGAGCTCTATTGCCTCTGAAACCTGTGCCATTGGCTCTGGAATTCTTAAAATACCTGAAATCAAAAACAAAATTTCTCCAAAAGGTTCTTTCTAGTGAAAGTTATGCCCAACTGAAGTTTTGTCCAGTTTGGCCTACAAACCCTCCACCAAACTTGGAAATACTGGAGTTAACTTCACTAAAATAGTGATTATCACCGAATTTGGGGGCTCCGCTCTAGTTTTCCACGTATTTAGGGAGGCATTAATTTTCAAAGTTTAGTGGTCACATTGCGGTGGTTAAGGCCAGAGCCATCGACATGACCGCCGAATGGATAAGGCCCGAGTTCCGCTCCTTCGTGCAGCGCTGACCCGCATGCACATTCGACCCATGTGCACATTCGACCCGCTTGCATGTTTGACCATACACTACCTGACACGTTCACACACCACCTGTCGTTGCGTTCACACCCTACCACGTTCACTTCTGACCCTTTTGTTGACCCGCATTCACACTCTGCTCGCGGGTGACCCGTGCCCACCCGGGTCGGGTCAGGTCGAATGATCCACCATTTTTTATATCATCCAATTTTTTTAACAGATCGAACCTTTAGGCCTAGGGCCACATGGCAGCCTCCGGGCAGGCCACATGGCACCCACTGATAGGCCATCCAAATTTTTATAAAATAATAAAATTTTCCATTTTCCACAAAAATTTTGAAGATGCCAATTTTGCTTTCCAAAGTGTTGTTTTGAAGGTTACTGGGCAAAATTAAAACTTGAATATCTTCCACATATGACATTGGATTTGATTTTTTTTTCACGGCGTTAGGATCGTAATGACGAACACTATCCGGTCGATCAATTTATTACCAGTTCTGAGTAGTTCCAAATTTGAGCATTTTTTTCACTTAGGACATGATCACCTGATCAAGGAGGCATAGGGAAATATAATACTTGATTAGGGCTAAAATAGGTGATAATATCAATATCATTCTCTCTCTCCTCCCTTAGGCCGTTCCCTTGAGGTGTATTTATACTTCCTCAAATCAGTTTTTTCAGCTGAGAAACAGTTAGGCCACAGGCTGGGGTAGTTAAGTTACAGGGAAAACCCGTAAACCCCAGCTCATTTATAGGGAGATTTATATTTTTTAATATTTTAAATAGCATAAACAGGTCAGTTATGGATGGACCTGCATTTGCACGTGGAAAAAACTGGGCAGAGTCGCGTATGGAATTCAAAACACTGTTTTTTAAGAAGTTTGATCAAGTATGAATGGAAGTGTTGCCCAAGGCCAATGCATAATTCATCAAGTATATAGAGGTGGTAAATGATGCTATAAAAAATTTCTCTTGATTTTTGCTAAGGAAGACAATATAAGTGCACGTACATTCACAAGGAGCCATCAAGGTTTGTTTGATTATGATTTTCATCGAAAAGGTAATGTACTAGGTTGGATAAGAACTGTATATCTTCCTACATCTAGAAAATACCTTCTATCATATGTGCAGGATATTAAAGTTATTATATTTTCTATTTTACATTACATTACGTCATTTTTCATTGGTCTTATATTTTTTATTGCAGGTTGGAATAAATTATGTTGGCTTCATTAGAAATAGCATTACACTTATCCCTAACCTTCTAGTTGGTTAGGTTACGAGTAGGCTTAGTTGCCTTTAGTTTCCTTTGCATTGCATCCACCCTCTCCTACTCTCCATTTAGCCTTTGCATATGTTTTATTTTTGTATGATACTTTTGGGTTCAGTCTCCATTTTCTTTGTTTCTTGTTTCTTCATTTTTTTTTTTCTATGTGTTTTCTTAAGAAGACTTTGCATGAAATATGTTACTTTTGGCTCAAAAGAAAATATGGAAAAACTTGAACAGGGTAATTGTGATGATGAACAATGCTTGGCTTATCTCTTATCCTCTTCCCTATATTAGGTTTACATATCTTTAAAGTTGATGATGTTTGAATGGAAAATACGATTCGTTCTAGACAAAAATCCTCTGGTCAAACTACGAAGCTTTCATATTTATTAGGATCTTCATTCTAACCCAAATTTATATTGAATGATGTTTCGACTTGTTGAATCAACCGAGTAGAGAAGGGAAAGGAGAAAAACTTTAAAACTAGCATGTGTCTTTTAAATCCCTTAAAACAAGGAACAACCTCTTCTTCTCTCAATAAGTCGGGATCCATCTTCTGCCCTGGTAAATAAATAAGTGTATAAGAATATTTATGTAAATAAAATAAATAAAGTGTGACAGAAGAGAAAGGATTCATGCGCATATGGTGAAGCAAGAAACTTCATCGGGGTACTATCCAAGCTTGATGGTAGTGAAGTGATGCTTGTGTTATCTTGAGGTGACTCTGTCAGGGTACTATTCAGGCTTGTTGTTAGTGGAGAAACACCAGGGAATGTGCTTAAATCTCAATATACTTACTATCCTTCTCCCCTATCGAAACCGTTGAGGAATTCCTAGTCTTATATTGAAGTGTTTCAAGTTGAGAAAATAATAGAGGGTATTATATATATAATTGGGATAAGTGGAAAATATGGAGTAATATAAATGGAAAATAAATACTTCATGAAGGATTAATTCCTTGCACTTAGAGAATTAAAACTAAACAAAGAAGTTGGAGTTCTACCAGTGTGTCGCCAAGTGATGATGCTGTAATCAACACCCTCCAAAAATTTTCCCACACTTGAATTTTGGATCCCACTAAGGATCTCATAATCTATCGGTCTACGATTCCTTAATGTTCGAATTATGTTTGTCAAATCATTTAAGTATTCTTCTCAAAGGTCTAACTTTCAAAGTCACTTAGGCTCACATATGCATAGTCCCAGTTGAACTCATGAGCACACTTTATTTATGCAATATTAAAAAAGCATAGCACCATCCATCTAGACATTGTCTGTGTAATGTTCAACTCATGTTGAAAGTCAGTGCACACTTTCATACACAATCTCCCTCACTTTGGTTGTGTTGGCATTTCTATTCCGGTGATTTTTCTCAACTGTCACTTTTACGAACCGTCGCTTTCACAAGTGTCACTTTTACGTTCAAATTTTTCTCTTTTGATTTCTTTCACTTTAATAAGAATAATTGTTTTGTTATATTAACTTTTGCATGTGTTTCTTTCAAGGTCATTCACATTTATCAAGTGTCGTCTTCATGTTTTCCTCCTGTCACATGTGTTGCTTTTGTTGTTTTCACTCCTACATGTGTTGCACCTTTACATATCACCAAATTTAGCTTTGGTGCACTCTTCTACATTAGATGGTGTGGTAGTGTATTTGGAACAAGGGCATACTAAATACAATTCTTTAGCAAACTGGTTGCTACCTACATAAGATCACATAGAAAAATGATTGCCTACTGTTAGTGGAACATATTCATCATAATGTATACTAATTTTGAGGTAAAACTAAGCATACAACACTAAAAACAAATCAAAACACAAGATACAAAATAAAAAATCTTGATGGAGCAAACAACCTAATAACACAAGTGGAGAGTTCTCCCTTTATTAGGTGTTGGTGGTAAAAAAAAGATACAATGCTAAACACTTGAAGAGGGTCCTTTGAGTTATTCATCTCAAATACAAAAAACAAGGAGGTCTCTTTCAATTGAGTTCCTCAAAGCGTCTCCTCCCTCTCTCAAAGGATGGTAGATCAAGATCAAGTTGTGAACCTCTCTCTCTTGGACTGAGATGTTAGGTGGCCAACATATGAGTCCTTCCAATCCCTCTGTTGCTAGACTATGCAAGCTATTTTTCTATGAAGCAATTTGGCCAACATAACAATGTGTCTCCAATTCTTCTTCCAAAGGCTAGCTTGTATAGACCATTTTCAAATTATCCCTCATTCTCTTGGCTCGAGATGGATGGTGACACAAGAGTGGATATAGGATTCCTTTGTGTGTTGCATTAAAGCCTCAAGGTGCCTCAAAGACGACTATACTTGGTTAGGTTGAGTGAGAATATTTTTAACCAAGCATTTCAAGTGGTCCCATATGGTGACATTCCTTCATCCCTAAGACTGTGTGAATATTGAAGAAATAGTCACACTCTGTGCCAAAATTCCTTGTTGCTTATGCATTGTCCATAAATTTTTCCTTTGAACTTAGGAAGAATTAAATTTTTGGCTCTTCCTAATGTATTCCTTCTCTGGAAACCTTTATCTATCCCTTATGCTTGAAATTTTTAATGTCTTTTTCATGTACAATTTTCCAATGTTAATATTTTCCCCCTAATGTATGAGGTCTAGGAAGAACTGTATAGCCGAAATATTTTATGGTTTCTTTTCTATGTGATCCTTTTGAGAGAGAGAGAGAGAGAGAGGGTAACTTGATTTGGAACTAAGTTGGGAGAGTCCTTGTCTTAAGTAAAAAAGACACCATGCTCTGTAGGAAACCTGCAAGAGATAGAATGAATAAAATATTTCAACAAGGTGAGCATGTCCCATGCTCGTGATGTTTTGACTAGTTAATCTTATCTGACAGATAGTGGTTTTTTTATGTCACTTTTGGTAGTGACCTGTTGTTGGTTGATGATGACAGTTATTGATGCCCTCAGGGGTGTTTTTATTTGAAATAAGGTTGAATGTAGCACACACATGCATAATATTGGTGTGGCACCTTTGTTCAGAACAAGTTCTCATTGTATGCATGGGTCTTTGACTGTTGGGGACCTTCCCGTGTGATCCGATCATGGGTCGAGTACTACTCTAACGAAATTTTACGGTGTGATGATATTTTAAATTGAATATGGCTTATACAGGTTTAAATGAGCATTTTAGTCCATCTATTATAGTTCATAAACACATAAACATAAGTAAATGAACTTAACATATCAAGAATCACATGCACGTAAGTAAGGGAGAGACAACCAATTGGTAACGGAGTTCACCCCTCCATCTCTAGATCTGCTTCAATTGGAATGCATATCTTCTATATTCCTTCTTGAAAGTAAGCTCTCCAAGATTTCTTACATTCAAGCTCTATGTTCGAGCGTTAGCTAAGCTCTATGGCTCTCAATAGCTAAGCATTCTCTCTTTTCTTACCCCCTTTCTCATGGCTCACATAAGGAATATATATAGTTTTCCCTCACACACTCTCCAACAAAGAGCATTAATTACAAGACCCACAATTGTAGGGCCTAATTACAAGGAAGGAAAAACAAGATCCATGAAAGTAGGATCTCCAACTATCTCAGGCTCATAATTGGGAAAAGTCTCAAAACCACCTAAAGACTCTTCAACCATGCCCTTGATTCTCTCAACCTACAATTGAGAAAATAGAGAATTGGTGTGAGGTGGTTTCTCACATAAAAACCAATTTCCGTAATTATATTAAATGAATAATATGTGAGACAAATTTCCTCTCACAAATATTAACCATTTATATCAAAAGAGAATAATAATGGATGGGTTTAATAAAGGCTCATAAAATGCATGAGCATAATTTCATCCACTTAAGCACTGTGTCACCAACTTCAAATCAACATGGCACAAAACTATTTCATGTGTGAAGATCCTTTCGGATCACACCTCCCACAAAGAAACTTTTGGTATCCAAAAGTCTTAGCTTCAATCCATCATCAATTTTATGCACATGTCTCTGAAAGGCACATCCCCACATGACTCCTGCACTTGTTGTACTTCGAAATCAGAACGTAATGCCAACACCTACAACTATTTCAACACAAATATATGGAAAGGAACATACCTTGAAGATTCCTTCACCTAACGTACTTTGGAATCAGGATGCAAAGGCAACACCTACAACCGTTGCAACACAAATTTATGAAAAGACACATCCTTTGAAGAATCCTTCACCCAACATACTTCGGAATCAGGATGCAAAGCCAACATCTGTCTAAAGCTGCAACACAAATGTATGAAAAGGCACATCCATTCAAGATTCCTTCACCTCAGTCCTTCAAAATCAGAATGCAAAAGCCCACATCTGCCTAAAGTTGCAACCTATAGCTGATCATACATGTTTACATCTTTTGAAACACTTTCCAAGAGTTCATTGGTCAATTTTACATGCCAAAATGGCTTAGGAAAATCGCTTATTCAACTTGATTACAAAGAATCCAGAAAGGCTTAATGCACAAAAATACGCCTCTCACTCTCAGAGTGGCTAAAATAAGCCTTTTAAAATTCTTCATAATCATCTTTTGCATCATGAATTTCATGGAAACTATGACCTTTTACATGGCATTCAACAATTTACATGCCAGTTTTTCGATGCCAAAATATGATGCCAACTAGGTCCGTTTTGCATGGAAATTACAAGCAATTTAATGTGCCAAACATGTGCACAAAGGGAAAAGTACCAAGTTTTCAAACCCCCCTTTTATATAAAGTGTACAAAACAAAGAGAACTAATGGTGGAAAAACAAAAAATCCACCCTTTTACATAATATGTGCCAAATAACATATGCACTTGGAAGGTGAAAATAAGTCAAATCCCCCATTACAAAACATGTGCATCAAAGGACTATGGGGTTAAAAAAAAAATGAAACCCAATTCATGCTCAATACCTTTTTAGAATATAGCATGTGCATATGGCATGGGTTTTAATAGTCTAAAAATTAAATAAAACAAAACCCACCATAATTAGGCCACGCGCCATAACATAGGGCGTCCAAAGTTTAAACCCAAAAATTTTAACCAAGTCTTCGGCCCCACCGTGTATGAAGCACTTGGCCCTTGTCCTCATAATTCTACAAACAAAATGAAAGTCAGTGGCAAAATTAACATGTTTTACTTGGCAGCCAAACCTTGAGGTATATCACTACACATAAAAAAAATCTTGGCACAAATGAAAAACCTAAAGTTTATTTTAACTCTGCACATGGCGCATTGTGAACACCCGGGTAGCTTTAGAATTAACCGATATTGGGATCAATTTTGAAGAACTCTCTCCCATTCAAAACTTTCTACTGCGTCTAATTGAGTCACGGCTATTCTGTCCATAAAAAACGGAGGGGAAGGTGACTTCCTGTAATATTCCCACTTTAGCACACAGCTAAATGGAATATTAAATTTTGTTGTTTACACATAGGAGGTAAATAACTGGGTAAGGAGGCCCATACATTGCAGAATAATGAATAAAATCACTCATAATATGAAAAGGGATATTCAGAAGAGCTGGATTTCATACCCTCAAGTATGAAAGAGGACATTTGCATGAGGACAAGGTCAAGTTTTACCAAGTCAACAGTGTTGGGATAAGAGGTGGAGACCACTTGGAGAGACAGCGCAGTGTGAATGGGAGGAAGTTTCCTTGGTGGATGAAACCCTAAGGAGTGGGACCCATGGGAAGAGATTTCTCACTTGTTTAAAATGAGGGCAAGGCAGCCGTTGTTACTCATGTTGTGAATTATTGATTTTATGGTCTATTTAGACTCTTGTGCAGTCTCCTGTTGTTTAGCAGATTTGCAGTCCTGTTTAGCACAAGGATCTCATGTTTATGAATCCTTATCCTTCCAAGAGAGGCCTCTTGAAGGATCTTGTACTTCATTCTCCACATTTAGGTTCAAGGCCAAGCCACCTCCTTCAGCTACAATGTTATTTTTTCTCAAGTATAACATTGTGTTGCAGTGGAGGTACCACAACACCATTTATGGAGTTTTTTTTTAGAGGAGGAAGCTTCCATTCCTTTTGAAGGTTAGTGAGAAAGGTTTCAGAGCTTATTGCAGATCTTGGCATTGGGCCAACTCATTCCCTTGCTCCTACAATGCAGTATCCATCAGAGACTGCGTTATTTCCAGTGATCATTTGCAGTAGGGGTTTTGCAGATTGTTTGGAGGGTGAGATCTTCGGTGATAGAATCAAATTTTAACTAGAGAGATCCATTGGAGGATTTTTATTCATTTTATGTAGCATATTCAGTCATCTCCATCCAGTTCCAGTTCTTGAGTTGCCGCTGCTACCCTGCAACTCCGGCATTTCTGCAATTTTTCATATTTCAGCCAATCCTTCCAAGATTGACTTGAAATAATATTCGGGAGCTTAGATCTTCCCTCTCATCATTGTATCAGCCATATATATGCATATATATGTTTTTATGTATTTCCTGTAGCAATACTTCATCTTGGACTGCGTAGTTTTGATCCATAGACATTCTGCTATGCAGCAACATTTCACTATTCACATGTGTATTCATGGGAGGCTTGTTTGCCTTGATCATCTGATGTGTATTGTACTTATTTTCTGCTGATATATACAATAAAATGGCTTTATGGTTTTCATACATTTTGGTATGATGTTGTTCACTGCTATTTCAAGTTTGTGTTTACATATTGCTGGATCTCCAATTTAGGAATACTATAACATATTCCTAACATTGTAGATTTTCCCTATTTTGGGATATTACAGTGGTATCAGAGCATATTTCTGGCATATCCTGTGGATCTTAGCAACTATTCTATTTAGAAGACAAGGAGAAGAAGAGATGACGGGAAATAATGTAATATTCCAAAATTGGAACAACTCAGCAAGCCTGCTAAAATAACGCACTTCTGAGAATTATGTGAACAGAAATGAGTTTTTAGCTCCTGGATCCCTTAGATTAGCTCATCTGATATCTAAATCCAAAATTAGAGAAAAAACAAATCAAACTAGGTGGGTTAAACAGATCTCCCACAAACTAGTCTAGCTAAAAAACACCCAAAGAGAGGGGTTGCAGCTACATGCAAAGGACTGCTTCATAAATAACATAGATCCACTAAATAAAAGAAGTTGGCTGATATGGAGGTTCATAAATCACATGTATAATAGAAAATTAGATGTATATTACAGCCCATACATTGCACAAGAGAAAGCACAAGACTATACAGGAAAAATCCTCAGAAATGAGGTGCTAGAGCCATAAGGAAAGTCTGTAGAAACTTGATAGCATTATTTGTTGGGGCTGAAGCAGTAGTTTATTAATACTCAGATCTATAGCATATCTGTACATAAAAATATAGATCTAATTCAAATTTTTGTATAAGAAAAGCTCATCTATACATTCCCCTTGGGGTTTTGTGCAAAACATGAAGCACAGAGAGTAGATCTGAGATCTAAAGTTGCAGATCTGCAGAATTATTCAGAATTTTCTAAATCATACAATAGGACAGTAGATCATATCTGAAAAAAACATGGATTGGATCGCTAATCCATGGATCACCACAGTGAGAGGAAGGATCCTAACACCGAAGATCTCTCCTCTAAAATGCAGAAAAAACACCCTGCAAATTCTCCTTTGCAAATAACGCAGTCCAGGGAGAGAAAATGCGTTGTAGTCTCTGAGAATGCTTTGTCCTGATTCCAAGGTCTAGATCTGAAGCTCAATCAGCAAATGCACTCTTCCAGGAGGTTAAAAAACACACTCACTAAGAAGAGTCACTAGTATAGTCTAGATCTAAGTAGATCTAGAGTCTTCCACTGCTGCAACTCACAAGGAAAACCCAACCCTCAACAGGATCAGCGTCGTAGATGTAAGGTGAAGCTTGGCCCAAGCCTGATAGTGGACAATATGGAACAAGTATCCTCCAATAGCTACTCAAGGAAGGAGGTGGGAATCCTAAACAGGAAAGCCCAACAAGGGATTTCTAAGCAGACAATACCTTCAGAAAATAATATCTTCAACAACCCCTTCATGTTGTTGTCCTCTTCCTTTTATAAGATTGGAGTCTTGTCAAAAACCTAAACCACTTCATTATTTTAGCTCCTTTCACATGTAGATTCTCCTTCTAGAACTGTGTTGTCCCTCAAAGAGGTTCAATGCTTCTAGACTGTGCTGTAGATATGGTCATGGTTGACGTGGTCAAGTGATCAACCTCTTTCACACTCAAGGTGTCTTCATTTTGGCTAGCTAGCTTGATTTTCATTCACATTGAGCTGTCTTTATTTAGGATCCACTCTTTGAGAATAAATGTTGTTGACTTGGTCAAAATTGACCTTGTCCACATAGTTTAGACATTGTTCACACATGTGGATGCTTTATCTGGTTATTTCATGATCCCTTTTCACACTATGAGGGATTTTATTCATACTTGAGCAATTCATGAGACTCCTTGCCCATTTATTCATCCATCTAGATTTCAGAAGAAAAATTAATATTCCTATTAACAGTAAGCTAATTTAGGAAAATTACAGTCTCCCCCTCCCAAATGTTGCTTGTCCTCAAGCAACTGTAAGGGTGCTGCAAAATCTTCCCTCCTTCTCTTGTGGACCCCTCATCCAATAGTCTCCACCATTGCTCCAGATTTTCTGCAATAGTTTTGCCTTCCAATGGTCCCTCCTCAATGTGCAAGTTGGCCTTTGGTGAATAAACCCAATGTCTCTCATCATGAAGAAATTGAAGGTCTATGTGGAAACCATCTTGCTGATCCATGGCATCCTCAAGATAGAAGTGATGAAAACCATGGGGAATTTCATTATTCATGAAAGACTCCCATCTCCATGCTATCATCCACATGAAGTGGATCACCTCCCAGCTTGGAAATCCATAAGAAAACTCATCCCCAATACATATGAGAGGCATGTTCCCAAAAAACATATGGCTCACTCTACAAAGAGACAAGTGATTTATCATAATAGCCACACAATATCTCATGCTCCCATTGAAGCATACAATGCAAAAAGAGTGGGGAACGCCTTCCCCCAAGGACACATCCCACCAATGTGCCTCTCCTCCAACCATGTTCCTGTTAGAAATTTAAATATTACAGAGCAATGAAACACATAAAATATGCGGAAAATACAAGCACACAAAACACATAAAAACAGAGAGACACAGATATACGTGGTTCACCCAGTTTGGGCTACGTCCACCTCGAACATCCAGTCCTTCCTTTATATTATCCAACAAAATGAAGAGAAAAAACCTACAGCAGATCCGCTGTAATATCCTTTGTTCTCTCTCACAGTCTCCCTCTCTGTTTCTCGCTCCGAGAATACACTCATAATCAATAGCCGCAATACAATGCCCCCATATATACTAGGGGGTTGCCTTCTAGGGCAAAAAACCCTAATCTAAACATAACTTCTACCGTCAGATCATTTGCCTAATGAACGGCCCAGATTGACTAGAAATTACTATACTTTTACCAGGAAATTTTACATCTGTTTTTAGCTTCGGGGGCGCTGCCCCCGAACCCCCACCAGGGGGGGGCTCCGAAAAGCGCTGCTGCCCCCCCTGGATCCCCCACGGCAGCGATTAAATTTCGGGCAGCGTTGCCGCCCCTTTTAAGGTGCAGGGGTCCAATTTTGTGATACAAAGTAAACAAGATAATCAAGCTCCACACCCAACAGTTCCCAAGAGTAAGAACATTTACAACATATGGAATCATGATTAGAATCATGCTAGCTACCATGTATGATATAGGAGAAGGAAGATGTCTCCTCATGTGAAACCAACACAGTTTTACCCTTAACTGCCATAGAATAGGAGATGACAAGTGCCTCCCTCAATGCTTGTTTGCTGCCCCATCCCTCCTAGATGCTTGGAGAAGGTGCATCATAGTTGGTGTAAAATAATCACACCATGAAGAATATAATAACTTCCCAAGATCCTCCAAGGAATGACCTGCATCAACATAGTTCATGGCCTTGAGTGGCCCATGAAACCCATCATAAATAGTGCCCCCTCTTGGAGCAATGTCCTGCAAATGAGTGTTAGAAAAATATAGTAATATAGGAGATACATCATAATACTTAGAATGATAAGTTCCTCTACATACTTTTTTTAAATCAGTGAGGTAACTCATGGATGAGTCCCCTATCACACTCAATGAGGAAGGAGGTATGAGTGATGGCTCTTCCCAAGATCTATGTTCCTCCCTCTCTAATAAATAGTTCATGCACTTCTCCATATGAGAGTGCACGTCTTCCTTGAAACCTTCCCATATGAATCCACCCAAGAGAGTATGATATGCTCTAATGAAACCAGTGGGTTTGGAAAGCAGGATCTCATAGGTTGCATTTAGTAGTCTCCCCTTGAGCTTGGAGTCTCTAACAAAAAGAATAATATTATAGAAATAAATGACTCCATCAACTAACTTGAACCTCCCATCCATTACTTCCCCATCAAGAATCCCACATGTGAAAAGGTCCTTGGAGTATTCCATCATGAGTTGGGAATCCCAATAAGGATCCAAGCTTCCCAAGAATGACAGATCTATAGAGGTCTGAAATGCAGCCCCTGTCATGTCATGGCTCTCCTCTTTGACATGTATGATGTTAAAAACACATGTTGGAGCATTATAATCTTCCCTTTTCTGCTGCCTTTGCAGCTAATCTTGCCCAAGACAAGATTGAAGCAAATGGAAGTCAAATTCCCCTCGGAAAGTCCTTGTCTTCCAATACTTCCTTAATCTGGCCCATGCATGCAAGAGAGTCAACATCCTCTTGTCATGTTCAAACATCTCTTTTATGAATGAAGGTACCATGGGCTTCCCCAAAGATATGGAGTTACCATGTGTCCTCATGTCCATGCCATCATAGACTTTTGATTCCTCCTTCCTCAGTGCAGATAACTGAGTGGAAGATAGCAATGCCCCTTTCAGGAAATTTCTCACCTCTCTTCTGAATTCATGAGAGATTCTCTGCGCTATGCTGGCTTCTCCCAAGGCTCCCTCCTTAGCCAAGTATGCAAATTTTTCCCATAGTTGAGAGAACACTTTAGTTTTCCTCCAATAAAGAGGTGCTTGAGGTGATTTTGTTGTGACTGCGTTATCATCTCCTGCCTTCCCCTCCTTCTCAATAACTAAAATTTCCTCATCATCAACAAGAGACCTTAGACCTTGGTCATCTATTGAAGGAGGAATCTTCATGCTTTCCTCTTGAGAAGAGAGCCCTTCATCCAATGGAGATCTTGCCCTTGGAAAAGCATCCAACAAACTTATACCTTCTTCCATGGTTTTCAGAAATGGATCTGGATTCATAGACCCTTCCAAATGATGCAAAATATTTGTTTGATATGGTTTGATAGTTTCAACAGAAGGTGTTACACATGGAGCTTCATCAAACCTTCCCACTAATCTTTCAATAAAATTAGCATAAGTAGGTGTATTTTCATTTCTTAAGGAAAATAACTCAAACAACCACCAAGCATATACTTTACCTTCAAAATTCAGGGTTGCTACTTTGATGGCTTCAATTCAGAAACTTGATGTTGCTGCAAAAAGTTGTTTAGCTCCTCCACCCAAACCCTAACTGGACATTTAGGTGATCCATAAAAAGTAGATAGAAAAAATCTACCCAGACCATGTTTCTTCCCATTTGTGATTTTGTCCTTCTTGATCTTGCAGAATCCTTGGAAGTTCAAGTTATTTTTGAACTCCTTAGATTGGGCTTCATATTCCCGCAAATACTCTCCAAGAGTCTCCTTCTTGGGCACACCTCCTTTCTTCCTCTTCATGAAGAAATCACTGACAGAACGTTGAAGATTTGGTGATATGGCCAAGTGCACATATCCATGAGATGAGTATTTATAACTTTCTTCATTTATAGATATTGTAGATCTGGTCGAGGGATCTTCATGCTCTTCCCTCCTCATTTCTCTGATGTCTTTTCGGGTACCTTGCAGAACTTGAGATAGAAGTTATGTGACTCTCCTTTCTCCAGAAAAAAAGGGTTTACTCTGGTTTCTATTGCAGATCTCCTCATCCTCATGAGAATACTCCATGCTTCTTGAAGCTCACAGGCTGAGCCAAGAAAGCAGCTCTGATACCACTGTAATATTCCAAAATTGGAATAGCTTAGCAAGCCTGCTGAAATAACACACTTCTGAGAATTCTGTGCACAGAAATGAATTTTCAGCTCTTGGATCCCTTATATCAGATCATCTAAGATCTAAATCCAAAAGTAGAGAAAAAACAAATAAAATTAGGGGGGTTAAACAAATCTCCCACAAACTAGTCTAGTTGAAAAACACCCAAAGAGAGGGGCTGCAGCTACATGCAAAGGACTGCTTCAGAAATAACGCAGATCCACTGAAGAAAAGTAGTAGGCTGATATGGAGGTTCAGAAATCATATGTATAACAACAAATCATATGTATATTACAGCCCATACATTGTACAAGAGAAAGCACAAGACTATACAGGAAAAATCCTCAGAAATGAGGTGCTACAGCCATAAGAAAAGTCTGCAAAAACTTGATAGCATTATTTATTGGGGCTGAAGTAGCAGTTTATTAATAATCAGATCTAGAGCAGATATATACATAAGAAAATAGATCTAATTCAAATCCGTGTACAAGAAAATATCATCTATACATTCCCCTTTGGGTTTTATGCAAAACATGAAGCACAAAGAGTAGATTTGAGATCTAAAGTTGCAGATCTGCAGAATTATTCAGAAATTTCTAAATCATACAATAGGACAGTAGATTAGATCTGAAACAAACATGGATTGGATTGCCAATCCATGGATCACCACAGTGAGAGGAAGGATCCTAACAATGGAGATATCTCCTCCAAAATGCATACAAAACACCCTGCAACTTCTCCTTTGCAAATAACGTAGTCTAGGGAGAGAAATTGTGTTGTAGTCTCTAATAATTCTTTGTCCTGATGCCAAAATCTAGATCTGAAGCTCAATTAGCTAATTCACTCTTCTAGGAGGTTAAAAAACACAATCACTAAGAAGAGTCACTAGTATAGTCTAGATCTGAGCAGATCTAGAGTCTTCCAACCCTCAAGGATCAACTCACAAGGACAAACCAACCCTCAACAGGATCAGTGCTGTAGATGTATGGTGAAGCTTGGCCCAAGCCTGATAGTGGACAAGATGGAAAAAGTCTCCTCCAAGAGCTGATTAAGGAAGCAAGTGGGAATCCTAAACAGGAAAGCCCAACAAGGGATGTCTAAGCAGACAATACCTTCAGAAAATAATATCTTCAACAACTCCTTCATAATTCTCTCCTCTTCCTTTTATAATATTGGAGTCTCGGAAAAACCCTAAACCACTTCATTAGTTTAGCTCCTTTCACATGTAGAGTATCCTTCTAGAACTGTGCTGTCCCTCAAAGAGGTTCAATGCATCTAGATTGTGTTGTAGATATGGTCATGGTTGACTTGGTCAAGTGATCAACCTCTTTCACACTCAAGGTGTCTTCATTTTGGCTAGCTAGCTTGATTTTCACTCACATTGAGTTGTCTTTATTTAGGGTCCACTCTTTGAGAATAAATGATGTTGACTTGGTCAAACTTGACCTTTTCCACATAGTTTAGACATTGTTCACACATGTGGATGCTTGATCTAGTTATTTCATGATCCCTTTTCACACTATGAGGGATTTTTAATTCATACTTGAGAAATTCATGAGCCTCCTTGCCCATTTATTCATCCATCTAGATTTCAGAAGAAAAATTAATATTCCTATTAGCATTAAGCTAATTTAGGAATATTACAAAGAAGACTCCATTCTTTGGAGGAAGAAAGGAGGAGAAACTTCCAAAGTTTCTGTCTCAAACTTTGCAGAGCATTCATGTAGATCTCAAGAAGATGAAGGTGGATATGTGTAAAGAATGTCTAAGAGGGTTTCAATTTGAATCAAACTCTATATTTTTTTTTGAGTAATGTGAGCATGCAGCCAAACCCTATGATGCATAGCACAGTCACATGCCCAGCCTGGTCATGAGGGAGAGAGAAGAAGAAGGAATACCTAAGAGGGGAACTCTTAGTGGTTTCTTGCATGAGTATGAATCTCAAACTCAGAAGTTAAGAGATCATATCACTTTTTCAGAGTTTTTCAAGATCAAGGTGAGGAGAAGCAAGCAGCATAATGTGGGTAGATTTCTCCTATCTACCTTCGATGGTTCACCTACTTGTTCAGCCAGTAATTGGGTGGAGGAGCTTGACACCTTCTTGCAGCAGCATCATATTTCTGAAGATGAAGCCATCAGAGTAGCAACGCTGCATTTTGGAGGTAAGGCCTATGCATGGTGGATATTTGAGTCCTTTTCTTTAAAGAATGAAAATACTTATTCCTATGCAAATTTCATTAAAACTTTGATGGAAATATTTGGTAGGAAGTGTTACACTAAAAAATGTCACCTTGACATTCTGCTGACTGTATGAGCTCATTAAACACTCATACATGCCTCCTATGCAAGTCTTACAACCTTTGTTCCTCATTCCATGCCCTGAAACTGGAGAAAAAACCCTAAAGAGCTCAAAAAACCTTGGGTACGCAGTTAATATGAAGCCTGCCTGCGTTTTTAGGTAGGGTACGCAGGTAAGGTGAAGATAAACTGCGTTCTAGAACGCATTTTTCCAGTGTTATAGGTGCGGTACCCCTGTAAAATAAAAAATGCGCGAAATTAAACCAAAAAAGTTGAATTTTGGTCAATTCTAGAAGGTTCTGGATGAGATTTTTTGGGGATGAGTACGCTTTGGTAAGGTGCATGTATCCCACACCTTAAGGAACTAATCCCTTGATGTGAGGAGCCTATCCCTTTGAAGGAGGGTTCTATCCCTTTAATGGTGGAATCCTAACCTCCTCATCTGCTCTATAAAAGGAGGCATTGGGTAGCCTTTTGGGGGAAGTTTTGAGAAGTTAAATTAATGGAGGATTGAAGAATATTTTGATGGGTAAAATATTTGAGTTGAAGTGCTGTTGAGATTTAGATTTCCTTCTGCTGAGCTTTTGAGAGGAAAGATCACATACCTCTTTGTGCTCCTAGAGGAAGAGTGCAAGACTTATCAAAGTAGAGGAGATTCCTGCTTCGGACCCCGGGAAGGCCTTTCGAACATCAAGGCTAAGGTTGTAAGGTTCTTCTGTATATTTTAAGATTAATACAATCAAGTTCTATTTTTCTCAATAAATTGTCGTTCGATTGTTTAATTCAATAAGCTGTCGTTTGATCGTTTATTTCATAGATTCCTTGATCACTATGATAGGTATGTTTTATGATTATTTGTTATACAGGTGCTATTGATATTTTCTTGTTTGTGATTGCAGATCAACGTAAGATGATACTTTATTGTGACAAAAGGGCCCTTGTTGCGACGAAGGATTATTGATACGATGGAAGCACTACGACCACAAATAAGCATTTGGATCTAAGGTAGGATCGACACCTTCGTAGCATTTATTTGTAAAACGAATATATCTAGAGAAAGACAAACTTAGTTGTTCGTTTGTTGCTAGATTGTCTTCTGACACTAGGGAGATCGGTCTTGTCCGCAAACAGATTTATTAAATAACAAATTATAGCGACAAAGGGAGTCGCCAGTTTGTTATTTGAAGATAAACTCGTTCTTGCGGACAGACCGATCTCCCTAGTGTCAGAAGACAATCTAACTTGTTCAACTAAGTTCTTCTTTCTATTGATATTTTCTTGTTGTGATTGAGATCAACGTAAGATGATAGAATAACATGACAAAAAGGCCCAATCTTTTCTTATTTACGTGAAGGATTAAAGGATTATTGATACGACGGAAGCACTACGACCACAAATAAGCATTTGGATCCAAGGTAGGATCGACACCTTCATAGCATTTATTTGTAAAACGAATATATCTAGAGAAAGACAAACTTAGTTGTTCGTTTGTTGCTAGATTGTCTTCTGACACTAGGGAGATCGGTCTTGTCCGCAAGAACGATTTATCCGGCCAACAGGAAGAGTTTTGAAACACATGTGGAGGAGACAAAAAAATTTAAACAAACAAAACCCTTGCATGTGATGGAGGAAACCATAGACTCAAAACCACTTCAGAAAACCATAGAGGAGGTTGATATCTTGCATTATACTTTACCAGGGTGTTGCACTGAAAATAGTCACCTTGACGTTTTTTTATCTGTATGAGCTCATTATCAAGCATACTTTCCTCCTTTGCAAGTCTTAAAACATCAGTTCCTCATATCAAGCCTTGAAAATAAGAGAAAATCTCTCAAAATTCTCTAAAACTTTGGTATCGCACTTTCTCTTTGTCTTACCTACGGTCCCACACCTAATGGTCATGTCTTCTGCATACCTGACTGCACTTTCTCTCTGTTAAGAGGGTGGACCCCTGTAAAAGATTAAAAGGGCACAAGTAAACTCAAAAATCTCACTTTCATTCATTTCTAGAAGCTTCTGGAAAGAATCTTGCGGTGGCAAGTCCGCTCTTTTTAGGTTCATGTATCCCATGCCTTAAGGAGCTAACCCCTTGATGTGAGGAGTTTATCCCTTTGAAGGAGGATTTTATCCCTTCATAGGTGGAACTGTAACCTCCTCTTTTGCACTATAAAAGGAGGCATAGGGCATCCTCAAAGGGTTACAATGGAGTTACAAAACAATTGATGAGTTCAAGCTTTAGTATTATTTGAGGTAAAGTGCTGCTGGAACTTAGACTCCTTTAGCTGAGATTTTATGAGGAAAGATTACATACTTGTATGTATATCGATTGGAAGAGTGCAAAGCTTGTCAGAGTAAAGGAAATTCTTGCTTCGGACCCCAGGAAGACCTGTTCAACGTCAAGGCTGAAAAGGTTGTAAGGTTCTTCTACTATTTCAAAGTTAATACAAATAAGTTTGCTTTTCTCAATAAGTTGTCGATTGATTGTTTATTTTATGGATTCATTGATCACCATAATAGATATGATTTATGAATATATGCTATGCAGGTGCTATTTGATGTTTGGTTGTTTGTGATTGCAGATCTTCGAAGATAACTCTTTCGGGCGACTGAAGGACGATTACTACAAACAAGCATTGGATCAAGGTAGGATCGTAACACCTTTGTAGCATTTACTTATAAATCGTGATATATCTAGAGAAAGATAGATGTAATTGTCTATTTTTTACTAGACTATATTCTGATACTAGGGAGATCGGTCTTGTCCGCAAGATCAATTTATCTGGCCAACAATTTTGCGACTCAACTGGGGAAAGCATTTGATTTTTGGTTTTTCTTTTATTTTGACTTGAGAAAATAGTTTTTTTCTGGTTTTTGATTGATGTATACTCGCTTAGGTAGCTTATTTTTACTTTTATTTCAAAAGTTTTAAGAACTTTTTTGTTTTTCTTGAAGTTTTCTGGGGACCGCACTTTGTCTTCACACACAGTGCGTGTATCTCCGCACTTTCCTTGAGTAACCAGTGCGGGACCGCACCTGTTTGCTCTGGAGCCTACAGACCCTATCAAATTTTTGAAAAAATTAATATTTCTCCTTCCAGTTTGAGTTTAGATTTAATTTAGGATTCTTAGCATCTACCCAGATCTGTATTTTTCTGTCAAAAATCCTTGTTTATGAGTTTCTTTCAGCAAATTTTTCATCTCATCAATCTCCGTTAAGTTAATTGGGTGTTTTGAGTCTCTTTTTTGAGAAATTCTTAATTTGATTTCCTTTGGTCATTACTTGGAGGTTTGTCTCAGTATTTTCACAATTTTGCATCTTTTTTCTTTTGTTTTTGCTAAATTGTGTATGAGTGTTAATCGCCTTTGAGTATTTTTATTTTTGATCTTTGGAACTCTCACCCGATTTTCTTGACTTGCACTTGATTGGTTCTTAGATTACATTAGAATCATCTTGTGTTTGAGAATTCTCTTGCATAGATCACATTTGCATAATTAGAATTCTCATTTTCAGAATATGAATGAAAAATGTGCATAGATTACATTTGCATACTTTTCGAGTGAATTGTGCATAGATTACAACTGCATAGTTTACATTCTGAAAAATCAATCATAGATTTAGATCAATTTTCTTTGATTTGAATTTAGATGTTTTTATGCTTGTTTTAAAAACACAAAAATATAAAAATTGTTTTGGAATTGATTTGCATTAGTTTTTCTTGATGAAATTAGTGCATTAGAGAATTTGTTATATTTTCTCTTATTGATCAATTTTTTGCATTGTTGGAAGTGAATGGAAACTCTCTCCCTACTTTAATTAGGATTCATCGAATTGAAAATATTACATTATCATATTCGATTGCATTCAGTTTTGGGTCGGGTCATAACACCATTGGTTTCGTATCCATTTACCCTTTGAGTAATAACAGCCTAAATAACACAGTGCTTAATAAAATTCATCTAGAAATTTTTGCATTTTTAGGGCTCTTTCCACCAACATAGCTTAGGCTAGTGTCTTGGAATAGGTTTTAGTTAACTATTCAAGACATTAAAACCAAACAAGTAGTCGATCTTGCGGTAGGAAAAATTCCAATTGTAGCATGTATGCCCTGGGAGGCTCCTCTTAAAGGAGTCAAGCACGATATCATATCTGAACCAGTGAGGTAATCAATCCTTCCTCATTGGAAACGATAGCAGATATACACGTATTAACAATGGTAAACCTCAGATTCACCATTGTCGAGGAGCCTGGGGTCACTTGTCGGTAAACCTTGGATTATGTCAAGGAGCCTTCAAGGGGATTGAGCTTTGTTACTCTACCCTTGCGTGTGTGTCAGATCGTAGAATGTTCCCCCAGGTATATTTGTTTTTGTTGGTAACCTTAGTGGCCATAAACTATAGGATTCTTTCCCAAGGTGACGGTGGAGGGAAGATCCCACTGTACCTGGAGTAGACATCGACTAGACTCACTTGGAATATCTAGATGGTTATCTTCACTCGAGATGGAATAGTGGAGAAACTTGCACCAGTCTGTTTCATTAAGCAGGTTGTTGGAGTAACTGTTCCAACCGCCATTTCTGCATTAAAATTCTACAATGTTGGATTTCATCACCAACTAGTGTTTTTAGTGCGGGAATCTATTGTTTGTGTGTGGTTTGACTCCTAGATTTGATAGCACGTGTTCATTTGTTTGTTTTTACTTTTAGAGACCATAGGTGTGAATTGTGAATTGTTAATTTTAGTTTTAAATTTTTAATAAAATTCACTGAAGTTGAATATAATGGCAACTGTTTTGGAATTTACCAACCAAGGAACCCCTCTTAATGAGAATCCTAGTACTTTTCCTTGCTTTGGAAATGTTGGTCCTCCTTATATGGCTACATTTTCATTACCTATATTTACAATAGGTTTACTGATATGGTTATTTTTAACTTCGTTGCCCCCGAATACTCCAATTGTTCCACCTCAACCAGATACTTCACCTCAACAGAGTTCACCATCTCAACATCACCAACCTTCTGTTGACCCTTTACCTTCTTCGCCCAATATGTCTTCCTCCCTTTATTCCTCTTCGCTTGGTAAAAGCCTTGACGCTAGTAACCAGGTGACTAAGAAGAAGAAGAAGAATAAGAAGAAGCAAGATAAGAAAGAAGTCAACCAACCAACCATGGCTGTAAATGTTAGTAGTGTTGAGGAAACCTCCAACATGCATCGTAAACCCAAATACCCTTGCAGGCTTTGTGTTGGCGAGAAGTCAGGTCTCGCGGACAAGACCCAGGTTCAAGAATTGTGGCCAACAAAGGGGTCCGGTGTAGTCTAGGAACACGCCGGCATTTTCACCCTGCTCTGGAGAGCAGTGCATCTCACCCGAGGCGTGCCGCAACCACATGCAGAAGGGGATGAGATCAATGGCAAGGAAAAAACCCGCAACTCATGAAGGACAGTGCATTGATTACATATACAGAGTTATATACGCAAGATCACTTAATAAGCATTTAGACATTTGCAAATAAAATTTTAAACCAGCATAAACACATTACAAGCACATAAACATCTTATTGAGATAGCAACCTTCCATTGTATTAATCTCTTGGCCAAACACATGATTACATGGCATTCTCACTGATAGCTTACAAATCTGATACAGATGGATTTCGGAACAGAAAGGCAGAATGGAGAAGATGAGGAACCATAGGAAGGACATGCATGATTCTTCCAAAATCGCTCTGTGCGTCTTTCCCTGTCTCGAGCCTCGCAACCTCTTCAGCATTCTCTTCGTTTCATCCGGGTGACTGTTATTTATTCACCCGCTCTTGCAACTATCAGTTCCTCTGTGTCTTTACTTCAGCTTCTCCCGGCTTCTCTCCTATTATCTGCGTGTTCCACTTTCTGTCTTCTGCTATGTGTTTCCTTCATCTGCACTTGTCCCTGTTCTATCTCCAGCTATCGCATGCTTCCACGCCACCTTGATAGCTCCGCGACTCCTGGTAGTTGCGGCGCGGTCGCGGTTGCCATGTGTATTCATACCGCAACTCAAAAAAAGGTCAAAATTCAAAATTTCTTAGCCAAGATTTCAAAACTAAAAAAAAACAAGGGCCCCAACAGGCCCTGACCACAATTCCTTGACTCGTCCCCGAGTCAATCACAAATAACAGTCTCCACTTCCATTGCCCCGCTAACTCTCGTGCTCTGTTCTGTTGTGCCTTCACCCCGCATGCCTTTTCTTGCTGTGCTCCGCCAAGCGGTTGTTCAAACAAGGGCCCCAACTCCGGGACCCTACGGAGCGCTGTATCTCTAAGCCCGGTGAAGTCCGCCACCGCTTGCTGCCATTCCTGCATAAGCAAGTCGGCTTATTCAGAGATCCAGGTGGTGGCGGCCTCATCTATAGTCGTCGGGACAGCCCCGAACAGCGTGGCAAGCTGGGCTTCAGCCTTGGCATCCAGCTGTTGTATGGATTCGGCACGGGCTCGGATGGGCGGACGAATTTCCCGAATGACTTGTTTGGCCACTGTCGAGTCGGAATTAGTCTGTTGCATTTGAATTTCAAGCTCGTCTGCCTGGGCATAGAGCTGATCTAACCGTGCTGGGTCCACGGTCTCCTGAATTTTACGGGAAATTTGTTGCAGCTGGGCAGAGATAGGTTGCGTCTTGACAGTGAGAGCGAGTGAGCACTCCTGCAAACTTCGCAGAAGGGCGTAAGCCTCGCCCGCAGTGGAATGGAGAGTCGCCTGCATACTAACTGCCTGAGTCTGCTTGGAAGTCACCTGTTCTGAGTGGACAATCTGTGGATACGGAAGGGTAGGCCGTGCGGCTAACGCCGCTTGGAGTTCCTGGTTCTCCCTGCATAGATCAGTGAAAACAGTCCTGAGGTGGTGAGCCTGGATTGCTACACTGTCCTCCGCTATATTGGCAGGAAGTGGGGCATAATGAGCCCTTGCAGCGGGCCATAAGTCGGAGAATGCCTGAGCAGCAATGGTGACCTGCTCCTGTAGGTAGGTCTTCTCCCTAGTCAGCTGATTGCGCTGTTCAGTAAGCGCCGTGATCTGGCTATGCTGCTCGGTACACCGCTGCTCCAGCTTTGAGTGAATCTGTTCGGCCTTTAGGGCCGCCCGCTGAATGAGTAAATACAGTTGTGTTATATTCCATGGTTCTGCATTGGTCGTGCTGGGAGCGCCCTACTCCGGCATCCGTTCCTGCGAAGGTTGGCCACTGGCCACTGATCGGTTTGAGGTCTCAGGAGGATGGACCGGCATCTGCAGCTGCATTGAGGTGGCCATATTGGACTCCGGCCGGTCTTACTGCGTGGTCTGGTCCGGGGGAGGGTCAGCCGAATCAACCCCACCATTTGTTAGCCGGGTAGATATAATAGAGGGAGGATCCTGGGGTGTGGCCACGGGGTCAACCGGCGGTACTACGGCTTCAGTTCTGGAGGTGACTTCCACCCCGTGGTCGCCTCCGAAAAGTTCCCGGATGAGAGGATCTGATACAGTGGCCGATGAGTTGGATGGATTGGAGGAGGTGGCAGGTGGACGGCCGGTGGAGGGAGCAGTGGACGGGGTGAAAGAGGTATGGGGGAGACGAATGTTGAGGAACTCTGAAGGATCGATCAGGTGTTCCTCCGGAATCAACGTTCCTGGGAGTGGAGTGGATGGTGGATCATCGTCGGTAAGATCCACCACTGGATCGGTGACAGTAATGCAGGCCGTATTGGATGGAGGGGGGTCTGATGAATCGGGTTCTGGGCCCGTTTCGCCCATCGGTGTGATGATAGGGGTAGCAGAGGTAAATAGGTTGGTGGGGATGGGGGAAATGAGAGGGGCGGTATTGGAGGGAGCACGAGACCAACCAATCTGAAATTCATAAAATGAGGGAAATAAAGGGGCACCACTTGAAGCAACTTGGGTTACCACGTTAAGTCGTCGTACCTGGGCATTGAGGTGTTGTACGATGGGGACCAGTGATTCGGGTAGGTCCTGTGCGGTCTCAGCTACATCCTGTGGAGGTTTCGCCGCAACCTGTGAGGACCCCGCTGCACCGGTCGCGGCAGGCCGCTGTGCCGGCAGCATCCGCTCAAAGTTATATCGGGTGATCCCGTCGCGGATGTGCTTGGTGACCCCCGGCCACGCAGAGACCTCACGGTGAAAGGTGTCATCCTTCAACTGGAATCTGAGGGGTGCCATGTGGAAGGTGGTGTCCGACACGCAAGTTCGCAGGAGGTAAGTGTGCCTGTGGCTGACCCCAAACCACACCTGCTCACTATACTCATCCAACAGGTGCCTGGGCACCCGTTGCTAGTTAGTCACCACATCTGTCATCAACCCGTACCACGCCTGAAACGCTTTCGCGTTCACCTATTTGGTGCTGGGGTCCGAGGACACCTACTAGGGGGTGTATTTCATCGCGAGAGGCTGGCTCGCGGTAGTCTCCGCCGGCATCCGGACGGGAGGAAGGTGCCATTTCCACATGGCGAAAGCTAAAATCAAGTAACCGTAAATGAAACTGGTGGTACGCTTGTAGTTCTCTTCGCAGGCTGCGAAGAGTTCTTTTAGCACAAAAGAGCACCAATTCAACCTGACACCCTGGATGCAGTGCTCCGCAATGGAGATTGTATCCAGGGTGCACTCTCCCTTCGTATAGTGCCGCATCGTCTTGCTAGCGATAAGGTAGCAAGCGAACCGAATTTCTGGCTTATTGATCAAATCAATTTTGGCACCTTTGCCCCCCCAGCGAGTGCCATACTTGGTGTACAGGTCTGAGTCACCCAACTTCCGGGCACGCTTGGAGGATGTCTGGCCGGCAGCGGAGACATCTGCACCATTTTGATACAGCCCTGTAAGCCGATGAATGTCTTCGGCATGGATTGGAATTTCCTCATTGAGCCACAGGGACCCATTCTGTATCCGACTAAGGAGGAACCGGGTGCATTGCAGGGCTGGTCCCGTAGTTCTGAAAACCGGAAGAGTCCTCAAATTCATCAAGGACGACTGTTGTAGGCCCCTGAATTCTAGTCGCATCCGACTGTTGGAGCTGCTACCTGGCGTGTAATGATGCTCCATGTAGGTCTGCCAATGGAGGTGGGGGAATTCAGCTGGGTCGGACAGGTTGGCGTCCATACATGCTGCATTGTCATACTTGCCAACTAGCGACTCTACGCGGTGGATTCGGCTGTCCAACACTGGTTCAGGGACGGATAGGAGAGCCCTCGGCATCTTGGCGCCGCGCTGGTAAACTTGGAGGATTCTTCTGGAGTTTCCTTCTGGGTGTAGTGTGCTTTGAGGCTGCAATTGCTCTGGAGTCGCTGCAATTTCCAAATTGAACTGGTCCGTCATTCTCGTGCTGATAGCCTTCATGCAAGTTATGTCATCTACTGGAACGAGCGGAGTTGATGAGACTCCATAACGACAATTAATTCTTGCTATCTTTCTTGCCTGCGATAATCGTGCGATCAATCGCATGCCTGTGTGTAATCTGACAGTTGCTGACGACGTCATGGGGAGATGGGCGGACGCGACGGCTGAGGGAACTGCGGGTGATGGCAAATGATTATGGTACGATTACTGTCTACTTATGGTAATTTATGAAGCAAATTTGAGCGATCCTACGGACTGAAAAAAGGACTGACGGAAATGACCTGGACTGACACTGGCACGGGGATGGATCCTACGCGAACGACACGCTGGAATGGCGCTGTGACACGCTGTATTGGTCCGCCTCGACCACAGTCGGTTGCGGTGAGGTACCCGCAACTGACCAGTTATTTGAAAGACTGCCTATGAATGGAAAAGACTCCCTACGCTCATCTCGGTTGCAGGAGAGTTATTCGACTAAGCTACTCTACGGGTTCTCTCGGTTGCGAGAGTTATTGATGAAAAGTGAAAGGGACCTACTCCTGGTAGGGTTTCAGGCGTGCGCCATTCACCCACCCAGGGAGAATTGTACCGTCCAGTTGTGCCAACTAAACGGCTCCTGAGTCACGGATCTCGATGACAAAGTAGGGTCCCAACCAGTGCATCTGGAGCTTGCCTGGAAACTTTTGGAACCGGCTATCATATAAGAGAACTTTGCCGCCAACTTGGAAGGCTTTGGTTTTGATGTGGCGGTCGTGCCACGCTTTCTGCCTGGCCTTCTGAACCTTCTGGTGGAATTCCGCTAGGAATCGGGCCTCATCCAGTTCCTGTAGCTCCTGGAGGCGTTCCCGAAGTGACTCCTCTTCTGAGAACTGAAGAGACGTTGCAATCAAAAGACTGGGTACAGTGAACTCGGCGGGAATCACAGCTTCCCGGCCATACACCAACTGGAATGGTGTCTGGTTGGTCAAATGTTTCACCGTGGTCCGGTAGGCCCACAATGCCGCTGGGAGACGCTCGTCCCAATCGTCGCGCTGAGCATTGCAAATTTTAGTCAAGCCCTTTTCGAGAATCTTGTTGAATGCTTCCACAGTACCATTGGCCTGCGGGTGGTATGGGCTGCTTTTATGATGCTGAATCATAAATGTGTCCAGTAGTGACTTGACCGTGGCATTAATGAAATGCGTACCCTGATCGCTGGTCAAGCTCCGTGGGCAGCCAAACCGGCTGCTGACATGTTCAAAAATGAACCGGGCAGCGGTCTCTGCCGAGCAGTCGCGTACCGCTGCTGCCTCAGCCCACCAGGTGAGGTAATCCATGGCGGTAATGATGTACCGGGCCTTGGAGTGTCTGGCGACCGGGGCGATGGGTCCTACGAAATCAACAGCCCACTTTTCAAACGGCCGCAACACATGCACTGGGTGTAGCGGAAGCTCGTCCCGGTGCGAAGGCCATCCCGTCCGTTGGCAAACATCGCAGCACTTCACATAGGCCTTACAGTCAGCATGTACCGTCGGCCACCACAGGCCAGCTTGGAGCACCTTCCTTGCGGTGGGTTTCACACCCACATGGCCTCCTGCAACACCACTGTGACATTCCCACATCACCACTTCCCATTCGTGATCAAGAACACATCTACGCAACACCTCATCAAGGCCCAGTTTGTATAGCTGCCCCACGATCAATTGGTAGTCGGCCGCCCGGACAACCAGGTGGCGTTTCTGGAGCGGGGTGTAATCCTGGGGGCATTGTCCCGTGGTCAGATAAGTGGCAATGTTAGCCAGGTAATCTGGTACTTCTTTGACTCGGAAGAGGTCGGCATCTGGCAGTTGATCGTCCAACGAGCCTTCATTCTCTCCCGTCTCCAACCTGGATAAATGATCAGGACCAACATTCAACCTGCCAGGCTTGACAATCACCTCAAACATGAATTCCTGGAAAAGTAGTAGCCAGCGACAGATCCTTCCTTCCAACACAGGCTTATTCACCAGATACTT